>JAOTRO020000016.1:4122688-4136424 GCA_028566515.2 Pyracantha coccinea | reverse complement strand
ACCCGAAGCCAGTGAGCTCCCAAAAGGCCTCGTGCTAGGTAGGGATGAGAATATACATATAAGGATCATTCTCCTGGACGATGTGGGATCTCACATTGGTGCTATCCTGTCACATTGAAGATTAATAAATTAATGTAAGTTTGATTCCGTACTTTATGCCTATTTTATCATTTTCTATTGCAATCTTTACTTATCCTTTACTTCATCTTTGTTTATTTAAATTCCTAATTATTGTGTTGTTATCTTTATATGTATATATATTCTTTGCCTGTATATAGACTCAATTATAAATTAAAACAAAGTCAGACGTTTTTAATTATTGACTTTAATAAAATTGTGTTGTTGAGATTAAATAACAGACCACACAATTTCATTAAAATCAAATTCAGCGATCTAGAGGTTGTCCTTATTTTTCTTAAAAAAATGAGGATTCCTCTTGGAGTGTGCCTGGCTAAAAAAATGACCCACTCAAAAGACGAAAATGTCCTTCTGCCGAGTATAATTGCCCTAGGGTTTTCATAGCAATCATCTTTTAAAAGGGAGGGTTTCAGGGTTTACCTTAGCCGAAGCGAAGAGATCTCGCCGAAGCTCTCCCCCAGTCCGGAAACCATGGGTACCACTCAGACCTCTCTCTCTCTCTCCTCTCTGTGTGTGCTGCAATGGCTGATGGTTTTGTGTTTGTGATAATATGCAGGTATTTCACGTGACTCGATGCACAAGCGCCGTGCTACTGGAGGCAAGAAGAAGGCATGGAGGAAGAAGAGAAAGTAATTACTCTTCCACCTTCAACCCTATTTCTCTTCCTTTTCTCTCTGCTTTACTCTTTGATTGCTTTTTTCTAATTTTTTCTAATTTTTTTCATTTTCTATTATTTGTTATTTGCACTTTGTAGTATTTTTTTTTATTCATTTGTTCTGTTGCAGTTAGGCTACAGATCTGTTAATAATCGTAAATTATTTCTGAGTTTTTCGTTATGTTCTTTGATTTTTTATGAGAGTTGTTGTCTGCTTTTATTGGATTGTTAGGCAAAACACTGGTTCCTCTATGGTAATTATGATTAGTGCTTGTCTGAGAGAATAAGATTTGTATCTTAACTTGTAGATAGCAAATGCGACTAAAGCTTTCACTCATTTTTTTCGGATTTGTTTAGGCTGAAACACCGAGTTTCATCTGTTTTGAATTTTTGGGTTTTGTATGCTTTTTTTTTTTTATGTTTAAACTATTGCTACATGGCTCTATCTGTTTCATGTTATATAGGTTTTACAACTTTGGTAAATAAAAGAATTTTAATTTCAGTTTGTTGTTTCTGCCGGTAATGACTTGAGGAGTTTGTTAATTCGTTTAATGTACATCCTTATTTAGTTGCTTAGTTCAAGCAGTGATATCACTGGAAATAATATGATATGAGCAGTCCCAGGTTTGCCTCTGGGCTGCCCCGCAAGAAAAAGCATAAGATAGAACCGTTTAGATCTTGAATCCCATGGGACAATCAAGCTACGTACTGTATGAGAACTCGACCTATGTAATAATTTTGTGCATGTGCCATTGCCAAAAATGGTGAAATTGGAGGGAATTTCCGTTTTCTTGTCTGCTCAAATATTTTACTATCAAGAGTCAAGCTGAAGGGTTTTTAATCATGTTCAGGGTTTCTGAAGAATAATAGTGTGGACTTTACTTCAAAGCTAGACAATTGTTGTGTTGTGGATTTCTAATTGTTTTTCATTCTTTGTCATATACAGGTATGAGCTCGGACGTCAGCCTGCTAATACTAAGCTATCAAGCAACAAGACTGTAAGGAGAATCCGTGTTCGAGGAGGCAATGTGAAGTGGAGAGCTCTCAGGTTGGATACTGGGAACTTCTCGTGGGGCAGTGAAGCCGTTACTCGTAAAACCCGTCTCCTGGATGTTGTATACAATGCCTCAAACAATGAACTTGTTAGAACACAAACTCTGGTGAAAAGCGCCATTGTCCAGGTGGATGCCGCTCCATTTAAGCAGTGGTATCTTCAGCATTATGGAGTTGAAATTGGCAGAAAGAAGAAGTCAGGTGCTGCTAAGAAGGATACCCCAGAGGTAATTTTTGTGAATTCGAAACTTTTATTTGCTACAGTGGGGATAATTTCTAGACCCTCTACTTACCTAAGTATCATCATTGTTATTGTAGAACAACTTGGGTTGTATTCACTTCTGAATGGTTGCACTATGACTTGTAACTGCACATAGTTCTTGAATTGCACTGTTGAGTGTAGTGAGATTGGTGTTGAGAGACGAAGTGATTCAAATCTTAGTGTCCTATTTGTTGGTAGTAAAACAAGAATGATGTAGGTATTTATTGTTAGGGCCCATCAAGGTCTTTTTAGTAACTTCATAAACTACCTTTGTTTCTCATCAAACTCATATGTGTGGACTTGCATGGTTTGTGAAATAAGGATATTGGTTTCTTATAGGCGTTCATGTTGTCATCTGTCTTTTAAAGTCCTTACTTTATACTTGTTAGTGGATGACAATTTATTTCATTGTCAAACTAACTAGTTCCATCATTATATGTACAAGCAGGAAGGAGAAGGAACTACCGAGGAAGCAAAGAAGAGTAATCATGTTACCAGGAAGCTTGAGAAACGTCAGGAAGGTCGCACTCTAGAACCCCATATAGAAGAGCAGTTTGGAGGTGGGAGATTGCTGGCTTGCATATCTTCACGTCCAGGCCAATGTGGCAGATGTGATGGGTGAGTCTAATAATAACATGCTACTATCTATCTTCAGTTGTATACCTTTTGTTTGCGTTGTCTTATTTTGTTTTGCAAACTTGTTTGTCAGGTACATCTTGGAAGGTAAGGAACTTGAGTTTTACATGAAGAAGCTCCAGAGGAAGAAGGGAAAGGGTGCTGGCGCTGCTGCATAAAACAGTTTGTTGACGAGGCTCTTTCTTTTTTTGGCTTTCTATGAGATCTGTTTTAGCTGTAATCTTTTTCATTCATCTAGGACATATATGTTGGTTTCCTGTGTGCTAATGCAAATCTTTCAACTTTTGCTTGGCATATCCGGTATTCCAGACTTCCGAAGATTTTGACCGTTTTGTTGACCAATTACTAAATCATTTGATATTTTTATGGTGCAAGTCGAAGTAAACTGGTGGTGAATGTTGAGTTTGGTGGATTTTGATGCTTTTCAATCTGGAGTTTTATCAACTCTTTAAATCTTGTGATAATCGAGTGCTTTTTGATCTAATTCTATTGCAGAAAATTAGGTTTTTAAAGCATTGAAAACTTGTCGGTCAACGATAGTCTGCTAACTTCATTGAGTTTCGTTGACATTCAAAAGAGTATGTATGTACACATCAAGTACTATCTTTTGTATGTAAATAGCATGTATGTTTACAAAGTTTCCGTACGGTTTTCAATCCCACAGCATTGCGCAGGCATCCCTTGCTGGTTTGAACTATAATCCATAATTTCAATTCCAGAATTTTTGAACCACGCTCTCAACTCCATCATCGTGTCCTGACTGGTGCAATTCGTTTTGAAGTCATCAGCATCGGCATGGGCAGAGTATTCAAAAACAAAACTAGAGGACAAGGATTAGAATTAAGGTAGGTCAGGGGTTCAATCCCTTTGCGCATGCAGAAAATAAACACGTACAATCATGTCACATACTCATGTTCTTGAATGACGGTTCGACGCAAGTAGACCCTGAAAGATACAGCAGACAAAATTGCAAGCACACTCATAAATCAAGTTCGACATGAGTTCGAGTTTTGGCTCCACGCTGCTGTCGCAGCTGATGCAACAGAGAGTGGTTGGGATTGGATGGAAATACTGATAATGGCAGCTGGGAAGCGTTCCCCATTTTAAGTCGCATTTGTAAACTTGGGAAGGCCTTCCTAGTTGCATCTGGCCTTAGGTTGCCAAGATCAGCTAATGAAGCGGTGGATTTTGTGGCGTCGCATTATGGTGCGGAGATGAGCGACGACTCTGTCTGGGATGAAGGACGCCCTCTTCGTTCGTGGGAATACTAAAGAGTGTTTCTTGTTTTGAATATTCCAGTTTCTTTCTAAAAAATCTTAGTTTTTTTTTTGGAAAATAAACATCTTAGTTAATAAAAAAAGGAAAATAGCTTTATAGGCTTTGATGCTGAAGGAGAATGCAAGGATCGGATCCACTGGTCAAATCTTGTGTTGAGGTGCTTGATGTTCCTTTCCATCCAGTTCGAAGCCAGACCTTAAAGCTCACAGTGAAGTGCACTGTGGTGGTTCTGGTTCACACCAACAGCACCACTAATACAATAGGCCAAAAGGTGGTACAGAGCCCCACCCTATGTAACCCGTTGAGAGGCGGAGTGGGAGCCTGGAGGTGTTACAAGTTGTTAAAAAGCAGCTTAACCTGAGCCCTTGAAGTAGCTATGTTTCAAATCAAGGCTGATGGAAGCCTAGTTCTACCGCCCTGGAAGAATATAAACAAACGAGCAACACAACGGATATATAAATCACATCACGGAAGCGAAATCAGCTCAACAAAGTCCAATTTCGCTCAACAATTTCCACGACAACATTTCTATTGTCAAGTCAATATAACGGAAAGTATCCGATAACAATAATGTCCTCAACTTCAACCTGAAATGAATCCAAACATTTTCTTTTCTGGCCCTAATATATTTTTTCAAAAAAGAAAAACAAAGTACATACAGCCTATCTTCATAAACCCATCAGTGTATAACTTAAAAACTTCAGACACAAGAAAGTCCCTCCTGACCTGGTTGAGTAGAGACACAAAATGTAAAAAGAAAACTCTCACAATATATCCTCCTGAATTGGCTCCGCTACCCAAGCACGGAACGCACTTTAACTCACATTCCTGTCATATACCTTTCTTTCCAATTATATCAAACTCATTACGCCTTTCACGTCCCTTATTCTATCAAAAGGAAGTACTAAATACCTTTCCCGCACCCCAAAGAATGTTGTAAGCTATTTTCCTTACTAAAAGAATTTGGGGGTCTTGCCTCTTGTCTTTAGATACATTGGAACGAAAGGAAAACAACTGAATGGAACAGGAGGACAAGAGGGGGTAGAAAATCTAAACCAACCAAGTTTCCCCGCACCAAAATCAAGTGTAGCTGCAGCATTCAAATTTCTATTTGGCTCTCTCAGGATTGTACAGCCAGCCTCTGAAGATGCTCAAAGAAAACTTGGAGGCTCACATCGTCTGTGAAGATTACATCTGAACCGGCAGCCATTTCATGGGCATTGTTGTACGTTGCTGACGGGTTCAACTTTGCTAACAAGAATCTTGCCTGCAGAGCATGACAGTAGAAAACATGTAGGCGTTCAGAACACAGCAGAAAATGCATCCAACTTCATCAAATGCAGTAGAGTTGACAACTGTCACTTGCGAAGATTAATAGGCACTATAATGACGTGTAACTATTCTCTCTGATGAGTTGACCTTTTTCAGTAAAATATTCTGAGACAAGTAACCTTAAATAGACTGTAATACATGTTTTAAATTATAATAAATAAACAACTTTATAGACAACACAATTGACAAGAGTCCTAAAAATTGTCAAAGTGCAAATCTGGGGCATGAGCCTTCATCCGCATTAATAATTGTTAATTTTACTAATGGCCAACAATAACAAGGTAAAGACCAAACTAGCATTCTCACCAACAAACGGGTTTACAATAATTTTTACTTTATAAGTTTTAACATACTTAAAAATCGAGCCTAGATGAAAACTATCAACCGTGCAACTGGGAAAGCAATCAAATAAAATCTAAGATTTTCAACAAGTTAGAAACCTGGGAGCCATGCTGATCGCACACCACCAATCTAGGGACAGGGAAACGGTCCCGAACAATCAATTGTGTATCATCATGAGGAGCTTGCAGTAGTTGTGCAAATGCCTAAAAAAAAGAATGTGTGCATACAGTAAGTTGAAACAATATCAACATTTGCACAACACTAGTAAGGGAATCACAAATTAAGCATCCATACCTGGTGTTCTGGCTGATTCTGGTATCCCATGTTACGCCACTGTGCTATTGTCATTCCATGGAAAATGACTATACTAAAATATGAATCCAACAAGAGAATACGGTCAGCTGCAATGGATGCCACATCCAACAATGCTGGCTGAGGCAGCGAATTAAATGAATATGATATTAATGATGGTTGTATCATGACAGCAGCATTGCTGATATTTTCCCGATTTAACAACATGCGAAAATATGCAGTTTCATCTGGGCTGTTGTTGAAAACCTGCAAATACCCCATTTCAGATACCAAAGTGGGGAAAAGATAATATATTAGCAATAGTTTACAAAGTTATTATCAAAACAAAAGAGATGAAAAGGACGGGCAATCATGGTTACCTGCACAAATTGTGAGCGTCGGAGGTTAAACATAAATTGAGGGAATAATGAGAAACAGGGATTTAAAGTAAAGGATGATGGATCATCTTTTCGATAGTCGCCAAATTTCGAACAGAGGCGAATAAGTCCTCTATCCAACCATCGTGTAGCATCAAAAGATTCCTATATGAAACAACATCAAACATTTTTATAGAAGTCCATGCTTGCAAAGTTACAAGAACAATAAATAAATCAAGGAAAAAATTCATTGGTGAAGAACCAACATAATACAAGTAATCGACAATAAAGGGAAGATAGCTTAGAATATTCATAAGAAAGGAAGACCTATATATTGTGTTAAGAATTGGCTATCAAACAATTTAAAGAAACCCTGAATGTAAGTTTGAAATATTAACAGTCCTGAGATCAAAACTTGGGGTACTAAGAAAGCAAGACCTATAAATTATGTTACGAATTTGCAATCAATCAAATTTAAGATACAGAGATTGTAAGTTTGAAATATCGCAGTACAAGTAACTTCATATACATAAATACGGTGAGTACAAAAAACTTATCCCTAACATGATTTCACTTTAGGATACCAACAGTATATTCTTATCATAAGTTGTGAGATATGAACATAACAAATTGGAAAAGGTATGCAATAGGGATATACAAGATAACGGCAGTTGAGAATGGCTGTAAAGTACCTCTGACTCCATTGTCAAGGAAGTTTTTCTTGCCATCACTACAGCAGCAGTCTCTTGGTCAAATCCTTGAACCAATTCCTGTAAATTCAAGATCCTTCTGCGTCAGTGATATCCTTTCAATCAAGTTCGGTAACTAATAATAAGTTACCAGCATAGGAAAATATAACTAACAAGAAAACATATCATTCGGCACAAGGTTCAGGATCCTATAACATAGCCAAGTATTTGATAGCAGCTTTCACAAGCAAAGAGAAAAATGACAACACAACAACTCTAGAAAATGTTGATATACAACAAACTTGGCAAAACTAAGAACAAAATCAAAAGTACTGTTCATTCAAAATGCATACTCACACTTGTTATATCATGCTCCAACCAGTCCACAATTTTCGCAGTGATGAAAACATATTTATACCCTTTTACAAACACTTGTATTCTCCCTAGCATCCAACTCTTACTTGAACTTAATAAAAGGATTTACAAGAAAACAGTAAAAAGGAAAAGAGAAATCAGCACAGTTTTACCTTGCTTGGTTATCTAATAAAAGGAAGCACATGTGTGTGTATGTGTGTGTGAATGTGTCACAGCACAATCATGCAGCATAAACAAAGGTGTTTGTAACGTCCAGGATAAAGGTGAATTTAAAATAACCGGCTTCACCAAACAAACTGAGATACCTCTGGGCTAACGGAACTATCTATCCATCGTCTGGTAATTGTTGTTACTCTAAGCATCATTTGACCTTCAGGGTTTTGAAAGCTGCAATTAAGAAAGAAACCACCCAAAATTCAGTCTTCACATAGAAATAACAAGAGAAATTTAACCAAAGGGCGCCATAAGATGTTCCATCTTTGAAGGTCATGATACAATCTTCAAGCATACCTTGTAAGAAACTGCAGATACAATTGTGGATTTACAGTTCCCGGTGTATTTGACTGATCACTAGATGAGAGATCAAAGAAAACTGTCAAGCAAGTACTCCTGTCAAGGCCACACATTTTCCAAGCTGTTGTATTTCCCTCCCCTATAGCAGTATCAGCAACAGCAGGTCCTTTCTGCCAGGCTTGGAAAATTTAACATCAAACTCCACAAACACATGTCTACTTCGAATAAATTTAAATGGTTCTAAACATTATTGCCATAAATGCAAATAAAAACAAGTTCTAAATCATCAAATTGTCCAACCTTCTCCAGAGATGTGCAGGGTCCAATGACCCCCTGAATTTTTATGTCCTTCGAACAGTTGATCTCAAGTGTACCACTGAAACAAATTATGTCAGTAACATATAATTAGAGTTTGAGCACAAATTCGTTAATGATACAAGTCAAAGCATAAAGAAGAGTGAAAAAAGGTAAGGGAATTTTACTGTCCATGCACATGAAAAAGGCATTGGATAGGACAAATACCTAACATAAGGGATACGACTGTGTAAGGAATCCCATGTAATGATAAATAGTCCACTGGTACATATACCAAGCAGCCACTCACTACCTTCAGATACTAGAATGCTAACAACCACACACTACCGTATGGGTCCCCTTCTCATTCTATTCTTCAATTCTTCCACCCACCCAAAATGAAAAAGGAAAAATAAAGAAGAACAATCATGCATATGGAAAAAGCAACTGACAAGACCCACCCTAGTACCATTGCTAGCATTTGACCGCATGCTCTACAAGCTTAAAAGTCAAAAAATCAAGGAATGGGATACCCAAGCCACAGCTTCATTCTTATAACCATGCTCAACGTGTATCACAAAAATAACAAGTTACAAGAATAACATTTGGAGCTTCACTAGATGATGTCAAATTCAGCTACGTTGTCAGCAATACAACTTTAAAGTTGATTGCCAAACTAATTATAATGAACTCAAAATGTGAACAAAGACCATCGAAATGTTTAATGATTATTACACTTACTTGAAACATAGGCCAAGCGATTGTTCCCCTTCTTCAAAAACACGCTTGAAAGAGTCTTTGAATACAGAATGACCAAAACTTTCTGCTAGAACAACAAGCCCACCAGTTCTTTCAATTGCAACTTTCATTTCTGCAACCCCAACCTATACAAAAGTATTGTATTGTCTCAAGTCAATACAACAACAACAACAAAGCCTTTTCCCACTAAGTATTGTCTCAAGTCAATGCATAATTAAAATACAATCCAGGTGCATAAATTTTTAAAACAAATGAAAAATATATAGTTTTACTAACTAATTATATCTTAAGATTCGTTGCAGAACTGTAGTTACACATATCCACAGTTCTTATTCCAGCAAATAAATATGCCTTAAAACAAAAAAGTTTGACAGATTCACCAAATAAATTTCCTAGCATTCTCAATGCACGTTAAACCAACCTAGAGTCTATGCCATAAACAGAACATAAATTATTTTTAACATACATTAAATAAATTGACAAAAAAAATTTCTAAGCAGCATTAGAATGACATTTTTCTAGAAATTGTTAAAACTAACGACAATGACTGTTAGTAGTGTGTGTGTGGGTGCGTGCTAAGACAAATTTGCTGAATTACACACAGAGCTCATATTACATGATCAAACCTATAAAATCACTACACAATAGGAACGGAGATATAAACATGAATTCGTAAGATCACAATTAACTGCTCAATCTTAAAGTTGTTTGAAATTTTGACCATTTCATGAATACAACTGATGCTTTGCAGCTCTAACAGCTCATTGGCATATTAGATGCCAAACTAAAGGCATACATCTGTGACCCTTTTGTTCTTGTTTAGGTTTCGATTCATGGACTACCTATATACAGTACCAATGGTGCTTTAGTTAGCGATTTCATACAGCTTCAAGGAAGTAGCCATGGTCTGGCATTCAACTATTTTATATTTCAAACTTCAAACTGTTTCAAATTTTCAAATAAACCTTACCTATGTGGTAAAAGAAATTAAGAAATGTGAGTCTAACAAGCAATATTCTAACCAAAAATGTTTCTGTTCCATGAGTCTTAACTGCATTGGAGAAGATCACATGATTGTGAAGTTGCATTGATAAATTGTCCAAAGATGTATACTGTGCTCATTTCATTCTAACAACAAATCACAAATGGTTCATCTAATGCCTCAAGGAAGTGGAAGACGGATTGAGAAACACGAGCAATCCATGAAACAACAGCAATGAAAATACATCCAAACCAAACCAACAATGCTATGTTAACAGTCTGGATGCTAATACAGGTCAACCATCCACAAAGAGGAAAATACGCCCTAATAACTGAATTGATGATCCAGTTTACAAAGGGGAAAACATAAATAAAGCCAGAACTGCAGGAATAACTGTTGAAACAAAGACAGACCTGATCAAGTGCAGATGCAAACAGATCTAAGACATGGCCTTGGCTAACCAGCTGTTTTGCAAGATTTTCATAAAACTTGATTGCTTTCTTAAAGTACGGTGCCGCATCCTTATCCAGATCTTTATGGGAACGTACTGGGTCTGACAAATCTTTCGATACAATCTGCATAACTTTCATAAATCAACATCTTTCTCATCTAGAATTTGAATAAATCACATTACTTCCATTTTATCAAATTAAGTGATAATAAGCACCAATGGACCCACATCCTTCATTATGCCTACTTACACTGATTTATTGTAGATTTCTAAAGAAACTACGGCCATAAGACAAGAATAAAAATTTAGATACACATATTTATGCATTCCAGAACATCAAGTCACAAGCACAACAGAACTCTAAAGTTTTACCGCGCCAGGCCCCTCAGTGCAAGGACCGCCAACCAAAGCTACAATGCGAGCCCCAGTTCCAGGCAAACAAGCTCCAAGTAACCCTGCAGCAACACTCAACGCCACTCCTGTGCACCTGGAAGCACGACTTCCTTGTGGCACAGGCCACTGGTCCGTTTGCAATTCATCCAACAGCTGAAAATTCATAAATTCAGACCCAATTAGCAGAACCCAAATACACCATTTATTAAAATCAACCACAAAAACACAGAAACCAATCAATCACACTCAAAATCCCACCGTGTTCAGTGTGTATTCGCAATCCGAAGCAGGCAACAAAAAGCGGGTTACACCAGCATTGGGAATTCCCATTTGCACCCCCTTCGGCTGGTACCCTCCACCACCAATTGGACCAGGTCTCCGACCAAGAACGCTGAGACCCAATTGCTCCAAAACCTGTTCCTTTGAAATCTCCTTACTACCCCGAAAGACATACACTTTCGACAAATCAGAGAACCCCAATTCATGGACCTGAACTTGGGTTCCATACGAAACGAACCCAACAAGCGCATTATCGGGCAGCAACCCAATTGCCCTTTTGAGCGCCGATTTGACATGTTCCATCTCCTCCTCGATCATACACGTGTCGAGCACGAAAACAAAAACCGGGGACGGCAGAGATTGAGGGGCGGCGGAATCGGTCGGCAGAGCGTATTGGAGAGTGGTGTACTGAGGGTAGAGCTCACCAGGGAGATTGGTCTCAGAGATCGCAGCGTAGTGAGGCGGGAAGTGATTGCGCTGGTAGCAGAAGGGGCAGATCCAGATCTTGGCGGTGAAGTCGACGCGCGCAAAGGGGTTCAGCACGGCAGAGCAGGTCTTGCAGCGGAGCGGCGCGTAGGGGAGCGTGGGGATGTCGGGGTGGGACCGGATCGGGGAGATGCAGGCGGCCAGTGGGATCACGCACTTGCTGGCCTCCACCTTGGTGCGTGGCCAGACGTTCCAGGTCATCCGAACTCCGTCGATCCCTTCCGGGTCTGCGTTCGCCATCTCCGACATCTTTCAAATTCTCAGCTACTGAATGCGAATTGGGGTTTGATCGGATTGAAATTCGAGCCCTTTTTTGTTTGAAGGATGGGGAGGGGGGGTTGTTCTTGCAAATTTTTAATTTTTTTTTTTTTTTCTGGGGAGAGAGGAGGCGACGACCCCTCGAGAAAGGAGAGAGAAAAGGGGGCCACCGCAATTCGCAGGGTCAGTGAGAGAGAAAGAAGAGAAAGAGAGAGGGAAAGAGGGAGTCTCTCTGAGACGTCGAGAAATTGGAGATTTGGTTTTATGTGTTATGGTGTTGAAGGGAGAGAAAAGAGGGGATGATCTGAATCTGGAACGTTACAAAATTGTATTTGTGTAGGAGAGTGCCTACCCTTTTTTTTATTATGAACACCGTTTTTATTTTTATTTTTATTTTTCATTCTATAATAAAATTGATTGGAACAACCAATGGCGTTTTACCACTGCTAAAAATTAATTATGTTTATGCACGTTTACGCATATTGTATAGGTTCGATTCCATCAATTTCACTTTTTATTAATCATTAACACCAATATTCGATTCCATCAATTTCACTTTTTATTATTCATTAACACCAATATTCTGTTAAAAAAAGTTGCATACATTTCTTTTATGAGTTCATCTTTTTTGCAACATATTTGAGTTCATCTTTTCTGGGACATATTTTTCTTTATTTGTGAGAAAATAATTTGTGAAAATCATGTTTGCGAAAATTATCAATATTTTTTTTTTAAATTTTATTTAAAAAGAACAATTGGTGGTAAATGACGGTTATTTACTTTTTTTGGGAGTCGCGAATATTCACATAGACATTTCTGTCACAACCCGTCCCTGAATTTAATTTTCGAATGTGTGAAATGACGAAAGTACCCTTAGATGTTGAGTGGTGCTGTGTGACTTACACTTTGGTTGTGGACCAATACGTTAAGTTCCTAATATTTTTGGACGCAATTGGAATTTAAGTTGGTTTGTTTTGGTTGGTTTGAGTGGACAAAATTGGACCACACAACACACACACTCTCTCACTCCCGTTGACCCTCTCTCTCTCCTCCCTCTCGGATTTCTTTCCATTTCCGTACAAACCGTACGGCCAATCCCTCAACCTTTACTTCCATCCACAGATCGAACCTCTGGAGACCATTTTCAAGTTCCTTGCAACCTTAGGAACTCATTCATACCATTTGTGGGAAGTGAAACCTTCGAAAACCCGAGATCCAACAAAACCTGATTTGTGCACTGTTCGTGCACACATAAAGGTGAAGGTTTCAGTGGATTTGAAGATCATAGGGAGCTTTAGGACGTCCTCACGAAGCTCGGAGAAGCATTTTCATAAGTTTTGGACATTGGGAAGCCCTAGTTCAACGAGTTGCAGAGGTGGTCGGTTATCGTGGATTTTTCCGGCAAGATCCCGTGAATTTTAGGTCCTAAAATTGGTAAGGTTTTGTTCTACTTACTCTAAGCTTTGATTTGAGACAAATTTCATGAAATTTTGTTGAGAAACGAGTGAGATATGAAGATTTGAATCTTTTTCCAGTTTCCAGCGAACGGAGACGGCAACCGGCGAGGCTAACCGGAGAAGACGATAGAATATTCCATCAAAGTTGACGGAATATTCTAACGCCGTCAGGTAACTTTAACGGCATATTCTAGTTTTTAACGGAATATTCCCTAACGCCGTTAGGGATTCCGTTTAGTGTGCCAGGCACATGCCTGCGCGTGGCGGCACGTGTGGCCGTGCCTTGGCTGGCGCGTGACATCGCGTGGGTGGTCGAAAATTTTTTCTAAAAATATGGGGATGTTTTTGAAGTTGTGTAGATCAAGTTGGTATATTCAAACACCCCATTTGAGCAATGTATGAGAAGTTATTACCTAGTTTTGTTTATGTGCTTTTA
>JAOTRO020000016.1:4080795-4092822 GCA_028566515.2 Pyracantha coccinea | reverse complement strand
CCACCACCAAAAATGGAATCTATTCCCGATTCCTCATCGGCCTTAGCCATTACCAACAGATTTACTCCTTTAGGATCCACAATAGGAACTATCCGACCAAATTACCAAACGGCATTAGCCACCCCTTATGACCCTTTTGCATCACAACCATCTCCTTCCACAACACCCGGTTTTAAAAAGACATCTCCATATGTCAACAAAAACCCAAAGGAATACCTTTTCAGCATACCTTTTAATATCAACCAAGAACAATCCCCAGATAAGATTGCCAAAATGGTGTTTCCACCAAATTCCCATTACTCGCCCTTAACACCACAAAAAACCCTGAAATTCTATCAAGCTATCCTTAGCGAGACAGAAAGTATTGTTATTAAACCCATATTTGATTCTATCAACCCAAGTAAAATCCTTTTTCATTTCCTTCATATTCAAAAATTCGTAACTGAAGTAGATTGGGGTCTCCCCCTTTATCAAACTAAACCGCTTTGAAACCCACTTTTTCCCATTCCAATTAATATTTATAATTACTTTGACTATATTCCTGCCTGGAATCATATTTTTCTTCATCAAACTCTTGATTTCAGTCATTCATGGTTTATAACCTTTCATAAGAATTTTAAACTAAATTTCCCAGCTTGGTTTCCAAATTGGTGGTCAGCTCATGGCCCAACTACTAGTTTTTTACCTCAAGACCTCATGAATATTCTATCATCTGGTTTCCAGCAAAGGTTTAATAGATCAAGATTCAATTATAGGATCTTTCTCGTACCCATTTTTATGGCCAAATATAAAGTCCCTTGGATAATGAAATGGTCTTATGGAGTTGAAACAGGTGAAGTCTATAGACAAAGAGCTGTTAAATGGTGGGATAAATTCGACTACCAGAAGATCATTGATCAAGTTCTTAAAGAATTCCCTCCTACGCCAGTTCCTCCTGTTCAAGCTATCCTAGCTTCACAACCACCAAAGGCATTGCCAGAAATTCCAGAACAAACGCCATCCTTATCAGGCATTAGTCCTTCCTCCTCCCTCAAAGGAAAATCTCAAGCCAAGTCTTCGAAATCCTCTGGATCCAAGAAGAAGTCTTCTCAGCTCCTAGACATGGCTCAACAGCTTATGACAGAAGCAGTTTTACTGCAAAAGAAAGAATCCGACTCTGACTCTGACTCTGACGAAATTTCATCTGATGCTTCGTCTCAACCTCCGAAGGATACTCAGAAAGCCCATTAGGTAGATTATCAGGATTCACAAGATCCATTTGATTTGTAAAATGTATTTTATACTTTGTATTGTATTTTATTTGTATTTCAGTATTTCATTTGTAATTAGTATTAACTGTCACTCTTCGAGCACCGAAAGCAGCAGTAGCAGCCATCATGGGTGATTCCCGACAAGATACTATTCATGAATAGTAATTTCACTTTTTACTATTCATCCATCATCTCATCCACCGAAAAGCATAAGGGTAATTCTACAGTCACCCCGACAGCTTCATCAGCCTTTGGCTCCTTTCCAGCTCAAGCACATGCAATCTGGGATTCCCGCTCCAGCCAGCAATCATGAAGATCAAGGCCTCTCGGCTATTTATTCCTCCTTCTTCTCCAGAGTAGGGGGTCGCAAATTATTGCAAGAAAATATTCAGATAGCTCCTAAAGCAAAGAAAATAATTAAACACTTGTATTTTTACATTCAATCAAGGATGCTTGCGTGCTCCAACTGCAACTCAGTTTTCCTCATCTGCCATTAGGCAAAAGACTTTGTAAGTCACATCTTGAATTTCAAATAAAGAAGTATCTTCAAAATACTCTGCATCATTAATTTGAATTCATTAATTTGATTATGCAATTATCTTATCTATCTCATTTGATTTTATGTTTTTATGTTATATTAATAACATCATTTGGATTCCAATTTCTCATAAATGCAAATTCTCTGGTTCCTCAATATCTTGAGTTTCTCATCTCATCTCCATCTACAGTTTCTGGGAAGTATATATATATATATATATACGGAAAACAAAAGCGCACTCACTGATATGTAGTAAGGTCGTAACCCCCAAGTCTTGCCTGACTACGCTCGTCCTCTGGAAACATCTCACCTATATGTGAAACAACTAATTTAACATTAAATTTAAGCACATAACCAAAACCGTGTAACAACTTCTCATACGTTGCTCAAATGTAGTGTTTGACTATACCATTGTGGCCTACTCAACACCACGAGCATCCCCATATTTTTAGAATAATTTTCCGACGTCCCACGCGCCATCACACGCAGGCATGTGCCTGGCACAAGGAAGGAATCCCTAATGACGTTAGGGAATATTTTGTTAAATAACAGCATATTCCGTCTAAAAACTAACGGTGTTACCTTATGCCGTTAGCATATTCCGTCAAAGTTAACGGAATATTCCTCCTTCTTCTCCGATAGTTCGCCAGACTTCGGCATCGTTCGCCGATTTCTGGAAAACTTTGAAGCTCAATATCTTCGTCGTTTTAACACCAAATTTCATGAATTTTATATCAAATTGAAGCCCTGAACTAGAAGAACACGATCTTACCTATTTGGGGTCCTAACTTCGACGGAAAATGACCGGAAAAATCCTTGAAAAATCGGCTACTCCTGTAAACCCGCTACCGAGCTTATTTCGACGTCCAAACTTAACCAAAACTAGTCTAACATGATAGATAAGTTGAGTAATTACCTTACTAAACCTCAAAACTAAGTGAAACACCCTCAATCACGCCGAAGCTAATTTCACTCCTCATCGGAGCTCGGGTATCTCGTGTTCCCGTCAATTGTTCTCTCAACTACAAGTATGGATAGGCTCGTAGAGTCGAGAGGAAGATGATGGTGACTAAGTTAGGGACGATCTGTAAGGATTTGAGAGCTATAAGCTTGGTTGTACGAAGAGAGAGTGTTCGAGAAAGGGAGAGAAGAAGATGGTTGCACGTGTGTGTGTGTGTGAGCCTCGGGATAGGCCAAAAATAAAAGAACCAAGGCCCTGATTGGGCCATGAGGTTTAGGGCAAAAGAACATTAATCTAAAACAAACCCAAATTCTAATTGGGTCCAAACTTGTGGGAGATATGGTGATTGGTCAATTCCTTTGGCCCGATTACACAATCGTATCACAACATTTCAAGGGTAAAATCGTCATTTTCACACTATCAAGGATAAAATGTATTACAATGCGGGACGGGTCGTCACATTTAGAGGCAAATATTTATGCCTATATTAATTCGATTTCTTGTAGTGGGTGCAACTCAAGCCAATAGGAATCAGCAACAACCCTATCTAATCTCTCAAAAATAATGGTTTCATCTTTATGTTTTTTGTCCACGTGAAGGGAACCCCAGAAGCATGTAAAGAAATAAGACTTACAGAGTTAAAAAATTAACAAAATTACTCATATGAGTCTAACATTTTGATCCCAACTCCATTTTCATGGGGACAAGTAATGTTAGCCCTAGTAACATCACGGTTCATTGACAAGATTTAGAGCTAGTAAATCCTCCAACATCTTTGTTTGTACAGATTTCTGAGGATAAACATAGACAAAAGTAGCAAAGTATTCAATATTTGAAAGAGAATCTTTAACTAGAGCATGAATATATCTAGACGAAGCAGAAATCACATTTAAATTGATAAGACCAGAGTTGCAACAAACACATATGCCCCCAGACCTCCCATCGGGGTCTGAACCAAAAAACTGATCAAAAAACCTCTTAAAGCAACCAATTGGGGCCTTTGTCCACAACAATCTTGGTTTCAACAAAATAGAAGAAATCTAGCTTAACTAAACTAATAAGATAACTGAAATTACCAATGAAGTCTAGCTCCTTGAGGTAAGTAGATGGTCCAGCCTCTGCAGCATCCTCCTCTCGGACACGTTTTCTTGGACTTAGCACACAAATCTTTGGCCTATCACTAACAGATGCCACCTCAGCAGCAAGCATTGCAGCAACAAAACTCCCAAACTTCTCCCAGCTTCAGCCTCATCACTCCTCACATTTGATCACAACGTCCTGATTTTTTAACAAAATTATCCCAATCAGGGGAAAAGAAGGCAAAGACTTTGATGGAGCGAGAAGGCACCACCATAACTGATATGAATAGGGAAGCTTTGGAGGAAACTAACCATCAAAACACACCTAACACAATGAAGAAAAACAAGACACAAAACCCAAACAACTACTCTATAGGTCATAATTCCCAAACTCGGCCAATTACTGGAATTAAAGGTAGCAAAAGCTAGAAGAATGATTGAAAAACTTACATGCGCCACGCCACATGTAGCCGTTGATTTGGTTATTTGAAACCTATAATTTCCCTTATAGAAAAAATGAAGTTGCTAACCAAAAAAATAGCAATGAAATGATTACAGATGCAGGTAGCATTTATCAACATAGTTGTAAGTGTTGTTTTCTAAAACTTAGTAAGTTACTATAATTGCTTGCTGCTAGCATTTATTTTAGGGAACTTTAATGAAAAATTTCTCGTAGTGTTCACTTTAACGAAAAATCATATTTTTACACTAAAAAGTCAATCCTGGTAGTATTCACTTTACCCTTTATTTTGTCCTTATCGATAAAACTCAAAGTTGTCAAACCATTTTCATTAGTTTTCCCTTTATTTTATCCACAATAAAAATTTCTTTTGGTCTTATTTGTTTTGCTATGTATCAACATAGTTCATTGTTTCTTGCCATTTTTAAAAGTATTGTTTGTTCTTCTTCTCATTTGTAAGTATTGCACTGTGATCGCCACTTAGTACTATAGTTCGATTCTCAACAAAAACGAATTTGAACCACATTATTGCTAGTCCATTGTGAGACTTAGCCCACTCTCTCATCCATTAGTGTAGATAATATCATTTACTCAAAATAAATTATTGCACTGTGATCTGAACGTCTATTTTTTAGGTTATCTTTTGAAGATTAAATTTAAAATAATTCAACCAAATAAGAAAATATAATTATTTAATCGTTGTTCAATAAACAAACAAACAAAAAAGGGCCCATATGCGTATCGGGTTACCCAAATAAACTCCATCAGAATTCAGAATCCAGAATCCAGATCCAACACAAATTCAAATTGCTTTTTGGTTTTGTTGTTTCGAGTTCATCAATAAAAAAATAAGACCCTACCCTCACGTGCTTTTTCAATTTCCTCCAAAATTCAAATCTCCCTTTCGCTCTCCTCCTCCAACGGCTACCCCTCATTTCTCTCTCTCCTCTCTCTCCTCCTCCTCTCTCGCTCTCTTGTGCATCCAAACCCTTCTCTCTCAGTCCCACTCCCTCCCTCTCTCTCTCTCTCTGAAGCCCTCGCTTTCTCTCTCTACATTTCTCGATGAAGCACTTCATGCAGCCGAGAAACGCGATATTGAGGGAGATGACTGAGCCTCCCTCGTCGCCAAACCCTATCTCCGCCAAGCCCAGGCCACCTCGGAAGCCCAAGGCCTCCAAGGAGAACGCTCCGCCGTCGGATCTCAATTCCATGATCTCCGATTCTAAACCTTCGCCTGCCGCGAAGTTGAAGGGCCCATTGCCGCCTCGGCCCCCATCGTCGAACCCTCTCAAGCGGAAGCTCAGCGTTGACTCTCAGACCGAAAACTCCGGCCCTGGAACCTCCGATTCTGGTGTACAGGTACTTTCTTCTTTCTTTCTTTCTCTAAATTTTAAATTGATAACTTGCGAAAATCTGTTTGGTTGCCGAGAAATCTTGTGGGATTTGTTGAAATATCTTTTACCCGTTGAGTTGATATCATTTGATTTCTCTATTTTCATATCGATTGCTGTCTGTGGCGCATTGTTCCCGAATCACTTCTGATTGGGTTCTGTAAAATCTTGTAATTTTTGTTGAAATCTTTCTTAATTTTGGCTTGATATCATTTTCCCCTCTACTTTAAAATGTCTATACACTACTACATTTTGAAATTATTGTTTGGCTGCCGTGAAATGTGAAAGGTTAATTGAACAATCAGGAATTAATACTAAGAAGAATTAAAGATGATTGCGTTTTCACCTCAACTAGGGAGCGGTTCTTATATACTGACATTAATTTCTTACTGTTCTTTTTTACCCTTTTTTGACGAAATCTGTTTTGTTGCTGAGAAATCGTCTAGTTCAGCTGAGTGGATATCATTCTTTCTCTTAATTTGAGTATCATTACAGTTTGATTGCTGTTTGCAGTTTTTTATTATTCACCCACCTTTATTTGGCGACCGAGAAACATCAAAATGTAATTAATTAAGAATGAGAATGAATAAAAGAAATTGTTGGTTCACCGTATGGCTGTTCCTTAGCTGTTATATATTTTTTATCCTTTTTCATTTTGTGTTCTTTCTGTGAGCCCTTTTTCATTTTGTTAGTCGCGACATAATCTTCATTAGTACTCGTATTTTTCTTTCTCAATATGTATAGGTAGTGGTGAGAATGCGACCACCACGAAAGGACAAGGACGAAGGAGAGATGATGGTGCAGAAATTATCTAGTGACTCTTTGTCGATAAATGGACAGACCTTCACATTTGACTCGGTTTGCGACACAGATGCATCACAGGCATGAACTCTTTTAAAATGGTATTCTTCAATAGCTGATTTTAGATTTAATTCTAACCTTTTGTTGTGCTTGTCATTGCAGCTAGATATTTTCCAGCTTCTAGGAGCACCTCTAGTTGAGAATTGTATGGCAGGTTTTAACAGTTCTGTATTTGCATACGGACAGGTCTGTTTCCAGTAGGTCTTTTGCTTCATTCTGTGTCTGTGCTATGTTATAACGCTGATGGTAATTTTGTTTCTATATGTCTGGTTATTGAATTTATCAGACGGGAAGCGGAAAGACATACACCATGTGGGGTCCAGCCAATGCCTTGCTGGATGAGAATCTATCAAGTGATCAACAAGGGTTAACCCCCCGTGTTTTTGAGTGTCTTTTTGCTCGCTTAAATGAGGTGAGCTTTAATTTTGTTGGTTAGTTAGTTTAAGATCATTCACATTATTAATATTATATTGTATTAAGAGTAATGCTTGGGAGACCAACTATTTAGACCAAATTTTGTAAACCATATGATGTGGTTGTTGATGATTGGATTATTACTTAAGTGTTGATTAATGTGCTTATTTCCTATTGGTGACACATCATATGGTTTACAATTTGGTCTAAAAAGTTGGTCTACCTAACATTACTCTTGTATTAAAAGCTTTGCCCATGTTTTTGGGGAATTCATCTTTACAGGAGCAAATCAAGCACGCTGATCAAGAACTCAAGTATGAGTGCCAATGTTCTTTTCTCGAGGTAGAAACATTGAGTAATTATTCATTTCGGTTGACTGATTCTTTGCCAATAGACTATTAACTTCTTTCGCTTATTTATCGGCTTGCTTGCAGATTTACAATGAACAAATCACAGATCTTTTGGATACAAATCAAAAAAGCCTTCAGGTGAAAGGAATATTTTTCTTTTTCACCATCAATCTTTTGTACTATAAGTGTGCTGATGTTCATAGGCCTTCTATCGTTATTTTCCCAGATAAGAGAAGATGTTAAATCAGGTGTTTATGTCGAAAATCTCACTGAGGAGTGTGTACGTACAATGAAAGATGTGACTCAGCTTCTGATAAAGGTTTGCTTTATTATTTCACCTGTAGAATATTCATTTCGGTTGACCGATCTGGTAGCTCCTATTGCGTGTTAATGACATAAGTTTCTTTAACTACATGGAAAGTTTTTCAAGGTAGACTCTTAAGCAAAGTAACCAGAATCAGGAATATTCCTGATATTGATGTATTACATATCGAATCAATGGTTTGATAACATTAATTGTTTACTTTTGCAAACTGTTCTATCATAAAGTGCAAACCACAAAGTGGGAGAAACAGAGGAAAGTTCTGTTTCTCAACCAGAAAAGAAAGTAAAGGTTTGGGATCCCTTTGAAGTCCTGCTGCTGTTTCTTTTGAGATGGATCTTGTTTTGATCTCCTATTTCTGTACATTTGAAATGATAAATTAGAAAATTACTATAAGTGGATACGGTATCTTGTTTCGATCTCCTATTTCTGTGCATTTGAAATGATAAATTAGAAAAATTACTATAAGTGGATACTATATTTTTATATTTTTTTAATCATTTCAAGAATTGCGAATTTGCAGAAAGTTTTAGCAACTTTTAATAGTCTTACATCGGTAGGACATCAAATGCAAGGGGGCGTTCTTTTCTTGGTAAAAGAATATTGTTGTTTGCCTCTGAGTCTCACAACTAGGATTACATGTATCAAGCATCACATGAGTTTTTTAGAACAATATCAAGTGACTGTTGAAATTGGAAGCTTTGGTGATCCTTAGAGCTTGGAAGTAGTTACATCAAAGACCAAAAGTTCTGGGGAAGCAGATTAGAATAAGGCAGAAGAAAAATATGTAAAAGAAGAGTCTCATGAATGTTGAATATAACCGTGTAGAAAAAATGGTATTGTTGATGGGATTCCTCTGGGAGACTCGCTTAGGATAAAAATATTCCAAGTTCCTGCAGTGAACATAATCTGAATGAATGATTGGAGCTTGAATACTTTTCTAAGGAATTCTATTACTAACATGTGCATTATGCAGGGCTTGTCAAACAGGAGAACGGGTTCAACTAGTATCAATGCTGAGAGTTCCCGCTCACATACTGTATTTACCTGTGTTGTTGAATCTCAATGCAAGGTAATAACTGACTTGAGGACCTATGTACAGAATACTTTCCCAGTGAACTTGTTCATATAGTTTTACTTATGAGCAAAATTGAAATTTATCTGTTTTCAGTTTTTTTTCTCTCACTTATATCGTGGAGTGATTAAAGTGAACCATCAATTTTGTAGAATGTGGAAAATGGTATAAGTTTCAAAACCAGTAGAATAAATCTTGTTGATCTAGCTGGATCAGAGCGTCAGAAGTTAACAGGGGCGGCAGGAGAGCGATTGAAGGAAGCAGGGAATATCAATCGATCACTCTCACAGCTTGGGTATGGTTTATCTATCTGCTCTCTATAAAGTTATACCTAAAGGTGCATTTTAAGCTTTCTAAAAGTCCTAATTAGTATTGCTGTTATTTGTTGTTTGGTTGAAACTTGAAACCCAGTAGTTAATTACAGATTGTAGTGAAGTGGTATCAGTTTACTATAACTAAATGGGTCAAGGATAATAACATGTTTGAATTTTGTAAGAAACGGTTATTCCAAGTTTTGAGCTTACACAATTGAAAGCAAGCCGTGCCAACCAGAGATTTTACCTAGCTAGACTGCTGCTTAATATTACACAAGCTTGATACAGTGATTTGTAATTTAGTGATATCAGTTTACTTTAACTAAATGACCCAAGAATAATAGAACACACCTTGAAAGAAAGCTGTACCCAGCTGAGCTGTACCTAGCTAGAGTGTTGCTCAATAAAGTTACACAAGCTTGAGTGTTGAATTTGAGCCGTACCCAGCTGAGCTTTACCTAGCTAGAGTGTTGCTTAATAAAGTTGCACAAGCTTTTGCGTCAAACACGAGCCTTAGTCAAAGCTCAAATTATTGTGTCATGCTCTAGTTGATGATTCTGTTTGAGGTTGAAACTTGATCTTCTGTTTTCTTTTCCTAAATAAATAAGCATTTTCTAACAGGGCAATCTTTTCCCTTTATGAATATCACAGTACGGAACCGAATCATTTCATCGAATTACAAAAATGTTTACAAGAAACAGGATATGAATACGAATAATGAAAGCATTTTCATTGAAATTTTCATTACAACATAAAGCTTACAAGAATGAAATTATAAAGAAATTAAATAAATACTTATTCATTAATCTTGTTAGTGAGCTAGCTTATGAGCTTTGTTAGTGGGCTACTCTGTCCTTGGATATAAAGTTTTGTTATGTTCAAGACTTTTTATTTTATTTTTTATTTTACTTTTGTGCTAATTGCAGCTTATTGTTTGACTGCAGGAACCTGATAAACATTCTTGCTGAAATTTCTCAAACGGGAAAGCAAAGGCATATCCCCTATAGAGATTCCAGGCTTACATTCTTATTGCAGGAATCTCTTGGTGGAAATGCAAAGTTAGCAATGGTCTGTGCTATTTCTCCAACACAAAGGTAGTACTGCAACCTGTTTCTTCCATGAAAATAACATTTACCATTTTTTAATCTGCTTTTGTGATTTGGAAGTTCACTTATTAAATCTTGCAGCTGTAAGAGTGAGACGTTCAGTACATTGAGGTTTGCACAGCATGCTAAGGCTATCAAGAACAAGGCAGTTGTTAATGAAGTAATGCAGGAAGATGTGAATCAGTTGCGTGAGGTGATACAACAGCTAAGGGTATGTTCTCTCTCATTGTACTTTGGCATATTTTGATTCATCCATTTACAAATTAAACATGTGAATCATCTCTCTGAGCTTGTGAATTTGACAGGATGAACTACGCCGGATTAAGGCAAATGGAAACAACCCAGTTGCTTCAAGTGGAGGTCACAGTGCAGCATGGTTTCGTCAAAGTTTGAATATGCTAAAGGCTAGGCTTAAACCTCCAATGACATTACCTCATGTCGATGATGACAGTGATGAGGAGATGGAAATTGATGAGGAAGCTGTTGAGAGGCTTTGTGCTGAAGTAAGTAACCAGACAGTTGTCAATGAAGCTAACAACAGAGCTGATTTGAACAGTGTAGACACAATGAAATCACATTCACAACTCGTGGCTGTTCAAATTGGAAGCTCCGAAGTTTCTCAAAGCTATGCATCTGGAAGTGATTGTATCAAAGAACAAGGTGTTGATACAGATGTTAATATGGAAGAAGGAATATCCGAACAAGGGGACATGATTGTTGAATGTGCTAGCAGCACCCCAGTTATTCCCAGCGCTAGTGCATCGGATCCTCGCAATGTTATAGAAGATACCTCCATGCAGCCTGCTCAGGAGGAAAATATTCTGAGGTCCTCCATTATTGATTTTCTAATTGAAGAATCAGCCTGCAAAAGTGTGGAGGAAGGTTCCTCATGTGCAGCCTCTGATCCTTCAGGAGGCATGCCTGGCTGCCTTTCAGCCACAGATGAATGCATTGGTTCTCCAAATGGTGTAGTTAACTGTGTTTCTCCATGCCTGAGCATAGTTCCATGCAATGTACCCCAAGTTCTAAAGTTTCCTACCCCCAGTGTTTCACCCAGGGTCAACACCAGCAGGAAAAGTTTGAGGACCTCTTCAATGCTGACTGCTTCTCAGAAGGATCTTACTGGTGGGAGTACGTTAAGCCCAGACGGCATGCGCATATCTTTTGGAAAACCTGCAATAAAGAGCTCAGGGAATGACCTATCTGCTCGAGCATGTACTAACTTTTCAGCACCAGCTGAACAGTTGGCAGCAAGCATTCAGCATGGCCTTGAAATTATTGGTAGTCACCGCCAAAGTTCAGCTTTGAGGAAGTCGTCATTCAGGTTTTCATTGAAACCTTCAGAGTCCAGGGTGATTTTCCCTGTTTCTAAAGCTGATGTGGGAGTGCAAACTAGTCGAGAAATAGTAAAAGATGATTCAGTGGAGTTTATTTGTAATAATTGTAAGAATAGAATGCAGCTAGAGGTCAAGGAGGCAAATGATATTTCAGATATGCAATTGGTACCTGTTGATGGGTCAGAGTCTGCTGACAAATCCAAGATTCAAGTTCCCAAAGTAAGCTCAAGAGAGAATAGCTGGATTTTCAATTATTATTTTTTCCAAACTTCCTTTGATTCATTTGCAACAGTTACTTGACTTTTTCCCCCATGATTAGGCTGTGGAGAAGGTTTTAGCGGGAGCTATTAGGAGAGAAATGGCATTAGAAGACATATGTGCCAAGAAAACTTCAGAGATAATGCAGCTAAACCGATTGGTAGGTTTCTCCAAATTACAGCCGCCGTAACAATTATTTTCCTCTATTGTTTGCTTGACATTTTTTAGCTGTATTTTACAGGTTCAGCAGTACAAGCATGAGAGAGAATGCAATGGCATTATAGCCCAGACAAGGGAGGATAAGATTCTAC
>JAOTRO020000016.1:4055243-4076780 GCA_028566515.2 Pyracantha coccinea | reverse complement strand
CTAGTTGAGTACATCACGAATACGATTTACAGATATTTTACGAACGTTTTTCATGGCATGCTAGGGTTTTTCATAAAGCCTATATGTAGTATTATATATGTGTTTTCAAAACAGGGGGTCAGTATGTTTAGAAATAAAATGTTTTTCTATTATTAGTATTATTATAATAAACTTTGGTCCACTTACCTTTTCTGTTTTGCGCCCTCTCAGGAGTTAGGATCAAGGCACATGATCCTGGCATCAGGACTCTACATCATAGGTATCCTTGAGTCTCCTCAATATAGGTATCATTCCCTTGTTTGTATCTTCTCCTAGTAGTTCTTTGATATTATTCTTAGTTAGTTGTATGCTATGCGCATGTTTCTGTTTTGGTATAATCGTCCTAATTGCATATATTTTGAGTTATATGCGTGTTTTAAATGGCTTCATCACCCTCGAGTGTCGGCAGCATGTGCCTATCTTGATATGTGGGGATATCAGGGTTGGGGCATGTCAGTTTGGTATCAGAGCGGGTTTGTTCAGATCATACTTAGGATCTCCTCCTACTCTAGTAGTGTGTCGGCCTTGATATCATTTGGATGTCACGGCTTCCGTGTATTGATGTCCTTCGACACGGCTGTACAATCCTCATTCTGCATGAATAGTCACATCCTATTATAGTATGAGAAACTCGTGTCGAGATCGTGCCTCAAGTTGACGTAAGTGATTGAGCAATGACCTTCAACATCAGACCGATACTCTACGACATGAATTCCCTAGGAATGGCAGGCAGAGTCAGTTTTTCATAAAAGTGACGTGAAATAGAGAAATACTAGTGGGATTAAGTCTAGTTGGGATTAGTTGAAGATCGGAGGCTACGATGGTACTCTGCGATCTGCATACCTTTGGAATGGCGGGCATAGGCATATTTGCTTGGAGGTTAGTTATTAGACATCTACAGCCAGCTTTATACAAATTCCTTAAATGTCGACCTTGCTTGGACTTCGTACCTTTCTTGGGTGACATCAATAATTTTTTATTTCTACGGTGATGTCCTGTCGAACATGTAAATGTGCGATGATGCTGCATGATCGAGCAACACTTATACCATACGACGTTGGAACATCATGAAGTGAACCATCCTATATGCTACCTCCAATCTACGGTTATTACCCTTACTTGGAAAACTTGATGACATCTCTCCATGGATTCTTAGCTTATCATTGATGCTATCTGTTGTGCCTATGAAGTGCCGTGGAATTTGAGATATATTATTGAAGACATCAGGTGGTGTGCCTCGTCCTTCCAAGATATCAAGTGGGGTCATCGTTCAAGGAAGCAAATTTTATTGCGAACGATGTGGCGTCTGTTGGGCTTAAGATAGATAACCTTTGTATTTGGGATGCTTGTCTTCCTATGGAAGCAAACTTGGCCTTCCACTTTGATTGTATCAGTTTAGGCTGTGTGAGGGGTTTCTCCCTTTAATGAAGTTTCTTTCCTATAATAAATAAATAAATAAATAAAAGGACTAGAATCAATATGTAACTAACACTAGGTTTTCAAGGATTAAAGTTCAAAAACTCCTTCTAATATTTCACCTGTTATAACATGAGTGGATAACATAGGCCGATAGGTCTTACTTTTATGAGATACTAATAAATAACAAATGCAAATATCATAGTTTAAGTGGAATGATTACAACATGTGAGAGCGCTAATGCAAAGACTCAAGATCTGAACCTCTATTCTCATATTTGGGTCCCAAAAAGGTGGTGGATTTATGTACTTTGATTTTCTTCTCCAATGAAAAGACTCAAATATTAAGACTCAATTTTAAGTCTCAAATCTTAAGACTCAATTTTAAGTCTCAAATCTTAAGACTCAATTTTGAGTCTTAAGATTTGACTCTTTGCACTGGAGAAGAAACATTGGACTCAAAACTTATATTTAGGTTGTAACAATTTGGTTATGTGCATTGGAGATGATTCGACTCAAATCTCATTTTTTCTTGGTTGAATAACATTTTTTCTAGTTAACATGAGCTCCACCTTGGTCTTAAATCTTGTATTGAAGCTCATGTTTGGGTCTCATTTTGCCTCAAAACTCAAATATAAGTTTCAAGTCTCATGTTCTTTGAAGATGTTTTGCTTTATCTTTTGATTCAAATATAAGATTTGAGTCCTTACATCGGATATGCTTTGACAATATTCTGGATGCACCTAAAAATCTCTCATGATCATACAAGTAGACTTAACACAATTTCCTGCAAACAATGAAAATTTCCATTTTAACACAATCTAATAGTGGAATGATTTCTGTTTTGGCTTACTTTTTGCAAGCATGATCGTTGGATCATGAAATAGCATTATGTAGTTTGCCTAAACTAGTGATTACAATCATATTAAGTCACTAACTGATTAATACTTCAGCACTCATGTATTTCATATCTATAACCCAACAAAACTCACATTCATGTACCGAGCTAACTATATCAGCTATTTATATTATACAGTATATAAGGGCAATGATCCACACTAAGCTATTATGTTTTATTATTCAATTAATATTGAAACTAGACCAAATCTCAACCGATAGAACCTTTTACGAAATGTGCTTCAAAAGCCAAACATGAAACCAACATCAAACTTAATAAGATACAATAAAAGTGAGCCATGATCTATTTGTATATGTACAATATTGCATCCTATGCCATATATAGAAATTTGTCACCAAGGATCCTTGTTCCACTTATTAGTTATTATTGTGGACACCAAACGTATATGCTTGTTTATGGTGACGTCTCATATATAGGCTTTGACTTTATTAACATTTCAATATCATTATTGTAGGCTTTGAAAAAATGCAAGTACAAAATTGTATAAGGGAATTTATCTAAGGGATCGTTTATATAATTAAGAAACTAATTACTAGGTCATCATATTTAATTAGCCGGCTTGTGCACGCTGCCATGGCCTGCCGGCTGCTCCCTTATTATCATATTTACATAAAGTGAAAGAAGTTATAAGTTTTGTAACTTCGGTAACTTGATAACAAATTTCGAACGTTCAAAACAAATGAGGCAACCAGGAAGGTATTCGAGATTGATGATGTGTGGAGGCATAACGGGGAGGTCGGGCCCCCACTCGTTGCCCTTGGCGAGGATCAAGAAGATCATGAAGAATTCTGGGGAGGACTTGGACGTGAAGATGATATCAGGAGAGGCTCCAATTGTGTTCTCAAAGGCGTGTGAGTTGTTCATAGAGGAGCTCACCAGGAGGTCTTGGATGACTACCCAACAAGGGAAGAGAAGGACACTGCACAAAGAGGACATCGCATCCGCTGTAGTAGGCACCGATATCTTTGATTTTCTTGTGAGTTTGGTTTCGGATTCTTGCAATTCGGAGATATCAAAACGCCAGTGGGAATTGAAAGATTAGACGAGTCATAATCCGAAGTGTATGTGTACATAATAACATACAAATAAATAAATATTTCAAATTAGCACACATATAGTATCTGTGTGTTTTACCAAGTTAACACAAATATGTATTAGAGAAATGAACAAAAGAAGTAGCCTTTTTGGGCTAGTGAGTTACATTTGAAAATAGGTGAAAAGTAAAAACAAAAACTTGGTTAAATTTTCTTAGTTTCTCTCGCGGTCGAATGGGATATTTGTTAACAGCCAAAAACGCAAAACAGGGACGGAACGCAATACAAACAGCAAAAATACAGAAACATGAAATTATAGTTAGAAGAAAATTAGGGGTGTGGCTCCAAAGCTACGTTTTTTTTTAATTTTTTAATTTTTTAATTTTTTTGAACAAGTGATATTATCTACATTAAAAGGTGGAAGAGTGAGCTAAACCTCACAATGGGCGAGCCATATTAATGTGTTCATATTCGCATTTGGCGAGAATCGAACCTAAGGCTTCTCGCGTACAACTGAAGATGAATACCAACTAGCCTCTTACTTTAAAGCTACGTAACATTCAATGTTACAAATATTTAGTGGTTACAAATAGATTTGATTTCCACAACTTCTAGATCTACTTTCTTCAATCTCAATTATTCGTTCTCGCACCACTCAATGTTAAGAGCAAGTCCACCAGAAATCACAATATTTAAAAAATGTATTTAATTATATTAAAACTAAAATATTCATACAAATGTATGTAAAATATCCTAAACTAACTACTGTTGATGGCTAGCGGGATGGCAGCTGAAGGTGGCATGGAGGATCAGGGGGAGGAAAATGCTAGAGACTACCATTGCATGGGCCATCCCAGCAATGTACCACCGAAACTCCTCTTCTCACTGCACATCTCTTCTTCTTGATCTTCTTTTCACTGGCACAGGGCAACTAACTGATGTCGTTTGGGAGATGTCTCACTTGGAGTCTAAGAGATAGATGTAGAAGATACCCCGTGGTCCCGAACTTGACACCTACTTCTAAGCAACGTATCTTTTTACCTTTCCATCGCCCAACCCATCCATCAACAACTGTATAGATACCTTTAGATTATGTGTCAGCTCCTCCATTGGCATGTCCAATTATTGTTGGAAAAGGTTGGTGAGGTACTCGTCATTCTTTTGCAACATGGAAGCCTATAAAAGAAAGAGAAACCAATTAAGATTATCGATCATGATTTTATAATTGATAAGTGTAATGAATTTTCAAATTGAAATATTGAATGGAGTACTTACATAAATGTCGTCAAACACCTAGTTGCCATAATTGGCATGCATATCCCTTAAGTGATCAAGGTACCGCTTCGCTTCCCAGTTACCCTTATTTTCCCTCGATTTTAGCTGTGAATAAATAAAATTAGTTAAATTAAAAATAATAATAATAATAATTTTTTTTAAATTTAAATGACTGCAGAGCCACTCTCACTCGAGCCATCCTGTCGGTAAACTCCGGGGATCTATCAGTAGAAGGTTTAGCAGTAGATGAACAAGTGTGGTAGTACACATGTAGCTCGTATTTCCACTCCTTGTACCATCCACTCCAATTTGGTTTATGTACTCAAACATATCTGGGTGCTCCATGTTAATGGAGAAGTTGACCTGAAAAAAGACAACAACAAAAAAAGTGTATTAGTTTAAAAATACATACTTACTGATATTTGTCTCATCATCTCTTCCTGCACTTGTAGGAGTGCTTCTTCCATGAAAGGAAGAATATGGGGCACTTGGTAAGGATGATGGCTCTTATGTCGTGAATCAACAAGATGTTGACTTTGAGACTTGCTTGCCTATGGAGTGGGTCGTTGTCGAAACGATCTTGTTTTTAAGTACATGGTGATCATGTTCGAGAACGAACATCTACATATCCCCTGCACTTTGACCATCTTCCCAACTGAGAATTCTCTGTCTCTCTCTAACGCATGGCCCCCGTAATGGCATCGACCGTGGCGTCTACAAGGGATGGGGTTGGCACATTGCCGTGCCATTTCCGACTATACATGTGTGGCAGATCGGGGCAACCAGTCAGATGAAGCCAATGTAGTGGGCTCGTCGACGACTCAGCAGTGGCAACCTAGTATCGCTAGGGCCCAGGGTTTGTTGTCCCTGAATCTCATGTCTCTTATGTGTCACCTTTATTATATGTTGACACGTGTTTTTCAACTTAACTCTAAATTAACACTGTTAAATTTTTCATAAAATTAATTATATTACCAAAAATTAAATGTTTAAAAAACCAACAGTGAAATAATTTAGACTCCTGAGCACACACGACACACAACCCCATCACCGATGTCGCTCCGCCTTACCGCCAACAAAGCTTCCTTTCTCTCCCTCTCTCTATCTCTCTCTCTTCAAATCCTGCACTAAATCGTGATCGATCCAGCACGTCAAAGACCAAATATTCTATCAAAGTTTGATATTTAGGATTCAAGGAGGATATTAAATCGATGCTTCGTCAATAGCGAGCAATAGCAACCACCAAACCCACACCTAGATCAACCCAACTTTTAATTTCATTCTTTCTCTTCTCTTTCCCTTATTGAAAGTTGGAAGCCCCAACTTCGTTTACTAGCTTGAATTTCTCCATTATCTGAAACAAGTCAAGGGTGATGTGTCTCCTCTAACTAAATCTTCATTTCATTCAAATGGATCAAGGCAGAGGAGAAAAGCGAAAGTGAGGGATGTCTGAAGGGGTGGTTGGCTCGAAGGTGAGCTCTGGGAGGTCGAGTGAGGAAAGATGAAGATCGTTTCATATTTTTCTTTAATTTTCGATTTTTTACATTTTAAAGAAAATGTAATTTATCTTTAATTATATGAAAAGTTAACAGTGTTAGTTTGGAGTAAAGTTAGAAGACACGTGTAAACAAAATTAGGAAAAAAACACAAAAAAGACATGAAATTTGGGGACAACAAACACTTGACCATTGTCACATCAGGACTTAACGATTAATCAGACAATATACCTAAGACAAAAAATAATTCTTAATCATGAATTGGACTTAAGACACCATCTGTCCCTACTTAACAGCTGTTAGGCCACAAGTTACGCAATTTAAGTCATTTTAACAACCATAATAAGATATTATTATATAATAATTCCGTTAAAATTGTGGGCCCCGTCATCAAATTATCTCCTTTCGAGTTTCCAGCACACAAATGAAAGCAACCCTGAGAGAGAAGGTGGGTAGGGGCAAAAGCAAGACAGAGAGATCAGGCATTCTCCAATCCTATTGGTTGTTGAAATGGTGGTTCCAAGCCCTTGCTTTTTCACTTTTCATTTTTCAATCCATTTTCCCATCAACCAAACAGGGCATAAGATTCTCCCAACAAAAGGAAAATTACAACAACAAAGAATTTACACACAAAATAACATGAAATATGAAATATGAAACATAATGATAAATGATTTCCGCACACTACGTTTTTTCTTGTGCGCACTTCTTCCGCTTTGTTAATTCTTCTATGAGTATTCAATTTAACAGCTGAAAAATAAAAGAAATGCGCAGAGAGAAAAATGCGTCTCGAAAATCACTTTCCGAACATTATAACGAACATCGAATATCAGTAATAATATTTATCAAATGGTAAGTTTTTACCCCTCCAACACATGCTACATAATCTGAAAAATTGGTCTTATAGAATTGTTGCAATTAGTACTAGAATTTACATTAAAGTGGAATTCTCCAAAAGAATGAGTTGCTGAATCAATCTGCCAATCATGTTGAAAAGAAGAAACTGTTATTTTCCTCCAGGGGCTAAAGATTCACTCAAACTGGAACTGCTTTGTATATACAGTTAATTCTGTTGATTAAAGCTCTACTTTCATCTGAGCTGAAGCCCCTGAGCCTGCAGATAACACAAAATGATGGATTAAACGTTGAAACATTCGATCCCGACGATTTGACGATTGCAGGTTATCATATAAAAGTTTACTTAATTACCATGAAAACTCTCCTGCTGAATCTGGCCAAAACCCATCTGCACCACGCTTTGGAGATCATCCTCGAACAATGTTGGCATCTGGAATATGAATTTTTTTGAGTAAGCCTTGAGAAAACAAAAGCGAAGTAAAACTATTTCATAAAGGTTTACTGAGCCAAGTTTTTCGGTTAATTACTTGAGATGCTGCTTCACCAAATCTGTCAAAAGCAGGCAATTGCATGCCGTGAGTTTGACGCAGTGCGGCGTTTAGAGGGTTTGCTGGAAATTGTGTGTCTGTCGCACTAGAGATGCTGCTGCTATGTAAAGGCGGCAGTTGCTGGGGCTGGTATCCGAAAGGGAATGAAGGCACAGAAGAATCTAACTGGTAAAGCGCATTTTGTAAAGATGCACGAGACTGAATGATCTGAAATTTGCGTTGGAATATATAAAGTTAAGGTTCGTAACTACTGGCAAATGCATCAGGATTCGGGATCAATCCCATGTAACAAAGTAGTTGAAAAATCGGTAACTTACATCCTTTGACAGAAGAGCCTGCATGTTCAAATCCATCCTCGGATTCACAGTTGACAACTTCATAGAAAGAAACTGAACCAACAAAAATTCAACCAACACAATTTAGCAACAAAACTATGTGTTGCGATCGCAAAGTAGGAAAGGTTGAACACAGGGACGATCTGAATTTACCTCAACCTGGCACTGCAACGACTGCACGTAGTTTATAATTTCATCTAGCATCACTGCTTTCCCGGTCACCTGACATTTTTTTCATTCATTGTCCAATTTAGTACTAATTCTCATTGTTTTCGCCATCAGTTTCAGAACGAGTAATTAAATCACTTAATTAAACTCAAATATGAATAATTTAGGTACCTTGTTGCAACCAGGAACAAGATCTTGAAGAAACTTCATCCTTTCGCTAATTTTCTCTCTTCGAACCTGACCACGTAACGATGATAAACAAGATTTAGCAACAAAAACTTTAATCCAAAACCAAATATTCCCAAAAAAAAAAAAGAAAAATTCCACAGAACAAAGCATTGAATTTAAACATACCCTTTCTGCAAGACTATGGCTATCAGTAGCTTGACCCCTTCTGGCTCTGACATGGATGTAGTCCTTTGGAGCCTCGGGAGTCTCTGAATTGGCCTTTGTCTTTGCCTTTGAAGTTTCCTTTTCTTTCCCAGAAGCTTCTTCATTTTTGCTTTTCTTGGCATTTGGTTCTTCTTTTTCTGCCACAACCTGCAGAAAAGTAGATTCACTCATTATTTTTACAGTTTTACAAACAATTCTCTACAGAAATTGAGAAAAAAAAGGGGTAAAAAATTGGACAATTGGTGACAGAATTTAAAGGAATTACCTTGGCATCTTTAACAGAGGGAGATGAAGAGGAATCTTTGGCTTTTCCTCTTGCAGCAGATTTTCTTTTCCTTGAATTGGTAACAATTTCAGCTTTCACACTCAAATCCCCACCTGGGATCTGCTGAGAAACTGATGATCCCTCCCTGGAATCACCCAACTCACCATTTTCCGGCGTGGAGGCCCTCGAAAACCGGCTGATGAACTTCTTATCAGGAGCTGAATTCCCATCAAGGGGAGAGCTTTTGTTGGTTTCTTGAGCAGCAAGTTGAGATCCAGCAGCAACTTTCAGTGATTGGTTGCTGGAAACTCTTGAAAGCTTGCCGGAGTCAATCCTTGCCATTGATCTGTAGGCCAATTCAGCTTCATTCAAGTTGAATTGGACACCAAAATTGCCACCGCCACCACCACCACCGAAGCAGGAAAATCTTGCAGCCCTCTCAACAAATCCAGGGTCTGCCTGAAATTGAGCCAAATTTTCAATTGGCAGACTGCCTCTCTGTGAAGAGTTCAATGGGGTGCTATAACATGAAGTGTTAGTACTACCGTTGTTGTAGTTGCTAGAAATGTATGAGTGTGGAGATATTTCTTCCGAATTGGAAATGCTTCCTAATCTTCCAATTAGTTCTCTAATCATATCTCCTCCCTCGCCGCCGTTCCCCGCGGCGGCGATGGGGGAAGAGACAATGGAGCTCAAGGCGGACTCAAAAGGATCGGTCTGATCCAAGGAATTGTCCCAATTGGCATTAAAAAGGGAATTGGGAAGTTGCTGGGGAGCACAATTGAGCCCATTGGACTGCATTTCCATGGAAAAACCTGAAGGGTTCCAAGTGGGTTTGGCTAGGCTGTCCTTTTCCATGGAATCAAGGAGGGTTATGAAGCTGAATCCAAGAAAAAAGTGAAGATCCAGGTGAGAAAGTAGGGAGTGGGAAAGAAAACCCAGAAATTTCTTGGGAAAATCTTCAAGTGGGTGGCTTTGTTTGAGTACAAATAGGGAAGGAGAGAGGTTGGAACTGTGGTTGCTGCTATCAGAAGGACAGGAAACAGGAAATGATGAAGGTGATGTGGTGTCCTTGTTTGTCACTCAAAATGTGGAGGAAAAAGGAAAAGGAAAGCTTGAAAGAAGGTGGGGAGTGAGTGAAAAGAGAGCAAACAGAGGGAGAGAGGGAGAGAGGGAGAGAGATGGGGAAAGTGGAGATGAAGCAAGACACATAAAAGAAAGGAAATTTCTGTTTGACCTTTCAGACATTTAGTAAAACAATGAGATATTTATAATCATTTTATTTATCATTTTTCTAGTCCATACGTATGAGATAAAATTATGCTAATGTCTTGACGGAAATTGACAGCTTTTTACAAGTTTGCGGGAGCGGAGCGGGAGTGAGTGTGAGGAATCTGCCAATTACGATGTATTTATAATATTTATACGATGTATTTGTACTTACAACCGCGTATCAGTCGGTCGACCTTTGAATGAGTGGGAATGCAATGCCATCAATGCCTCACTCAAGTCTCAACGAAAGAGAAAGGTCTCAATCTTTTCATTTTTATTTATTTATTTTTTTGTTTTGTTTTGTCTATTTTGTATTTCACCTAAACAGTTTGATAATTTTTATTTTTATCTAAACAGTTTGATAATTTATTTTCAAAGTTGTGATCTATAAGTCAAGACCGTTCGAAATCATATTTTTATAGTCCTAAACATAACTTCTTAAAATGTCAATAAAGCTTTGCAACCGACAAACATCACTAAGAATTTAAGGAAACCTCATTTATCAAGTGCAAAACTAAAAGTACATGGTAGAATAACATTGTAGAAATGTATTTTGATAAACGATGTTGTTAGACTGTTAATCTAACTATTGATCATATTAGTATTTTTTTTTTCAAAAGACGTGGAGTCTTAATAAGTGCGGAGCCACTAAGGAAACATAATGGTTCTTGGCCCGTCGTGCCTTTTTTTGCTAGTATAACTGATGCTGCTGTTACATATCAGTCTAATACCTTAAAATTCAAGTGTGTTCTCAATACAAATTTTGTTCCATTCCAAACCAGATCTCTTTTCTCTCCGCCCCTCTTATTGTGGTGCAGTCCTTACTTCCCCTACTTATTATTTCAACTTTTCTTTGGCTTTAAGTTATATTTATAAAAAAAAAAAATTATTGCTTCTTTTTACCTCGCGTTTGAGTTTATGGGTTTATTCAATGTTTTTAGTTCCATCTATTGAGTTTAGGTATTTCAATTTTTATGTAAATCACTCCAATCTCTCATACTTTGAGTTCAAATTACCTATATATGTGAGAGATTCTTCACACATGAAATTCTAGCTCTGTCTTTGATCTTAATAGAAGTTGTGATTCGAATATGCCAACGTTTTACACAATATTTAATGTTATAATATAAACACATATTTACGAAACAAATCACTGTCACTCTGTCACTGTTTGTTGGTGTTTATCATCAATGATTAATGCACCTAGGATTTGTTTAATCTTTCTCATGGATTCATAGTTAAAGACTAAGCTATGTAATTAGTGGAATATTAATTCATTATAATTTAACTGATCTTTCACTTTTTAACCTTCATTTGCCAAAGTGGTGGGACCTCTCAGGGTTTGTGTTGTGCATGTGGAGTCGTAGTGGGTGATGTGGACAAAGCTTTTGTCCAGATCTACTTGTCCAGAAATTATGGACCAAACAATCTGAACCACTTAAATTGAATTTGACAATCTCTATTGATTTATTTTGCTAACCTTTCTCATATAAATCATGGGTTCCGATCTCTCACAAATCAAGAACTCAAATTTTCTAATTCTTAAGCTTCTAACATTAAGGTCCAGAAAAGGATCTAAATTCGGGTGATATGTGGAGATCAAGAAAAATATTAATAAACTTTTTAACTTAATTTTTTTATGGGTGGAATATTTTTTCAAATCTAGTTTTAACGACTTGTGTGTGGTCCACATTTAAGGAATTTATTCTCCCCCACCCTCTTTTTCTTCGGTTCAGAATTCTTTCTATCCAACTTGAGTTAAAATCAAGGGTGCTTAATGGAGTGGGCCAGAGAAGATACAGCCCACCAACTGCTTATACGGCCCAACAAACTAACAGATCAAAGTACTGTACAAAAGATCAGATTTTTTTCCTCTTTTTTTTATTTTATTTATTTATTAAGAGGATGATGACCACTTGCACTACGAGGATGTGAGAAAACTTAAATTCGACCCGCATGAAAAGCAAGCTTAATATTAAATTATTATTAGCCTACTGTATAACTTAGAGAAACGCTCCATATCCATCATCGTTGTATCTCTTCACTGATAAACTTTGTAGGCTTGCATGGCCCACCACTAGCATTACAGATATTGCCCCAACTTACTATTTATTGCTAGGTGTTCGTTTTATCACAAGAGGCAACGGTGATGGTAAAGGTGAGATTCCCATATAGAAGTTGTATATTATTTTGTTATTTGTCTGATGTGTATAATTTATGTGGCACCACTATATTGGATTTGTGAGCCCCACATATGTACCACATCTAATAAAATAATTGACGAAACATAAACCGAAGGATCAAATTGATATGCGGATGTGAATGTTAGGGACAATATTGTTCCATTTTGAAAGTAAAATATTGTAACATTTGCGATAAAAAAATTTATGAAATAAAAACACAATAATCAAATTGACAAACTTAAAATCATAATAACCGAAGTTGAAATATAAAATAAAAAAAAACTGAATGACAAATAAAACATTTTTGCCATTTTTTGAAAGATTAAACACTACTCGAAAAATTAAGGTATTATATAGTTCAAAATTTATTAAAATATAATAAACTTTAGTTTGAAAAAAAAACATTATAAGTTGGGGTGTGCTATCCACACATCTTATTTTACTTCTCACACACCTTTTGATAATTTGTGTCCGTTGATCTTCTTCAATTCATCCGATCTAATGGCCGAAAATTAAAAAAATGTGTGAGAAGTAAAATAGGGTGTGTGGATATCACACCCTATAAGTTTTATGTTATAGTTGCCTATTGTTCACAATATTTAAATTTAAAGTCTTCCCTACAAAGTAACTTATGGGTAACCCTCATTTTATTGAAAATTAAAAACTCATTTAGTATTTACTTTCAATTTTTTAGCTGTCTTCACTCAACTGTAGTTGTCTCTATGCCTGAGGAGATCTCAAATTTAACTCATATCAATGCGAAAGGACGATATAATTTGTAATGAGTTCGTTACCTAATTATAACTTACCAATTATTGCGATGTAGCTTTGTTGTGAAACATCAAGATTAAACATTACACTATCATATCTAAGGGACATGACTGAAAAAAACAAACAAACAAAGACATATCGTACCATACATGATGCAACATAATTAAACCGTTTAGATCCTCATTTTATGAATTTATATATGGATCTCAACTAATGTTTCAAAAGTAAAAACTATGAAAAGAAAACCTGTGTAATCCACGCAAATTTTTAATATTGAATAATAGTTAATCATTAATAAGGGTGTATTAAAAACTCAAGTTGCTTCATTTTTTTATGTTTTAATTTTTTTATTTTTGATCAACAAGTTGCTTCATATTTAAAGTTTCACTCAGTTCACAAATCATAAAAAAAAAAATTAAAGTTTGATTAAACCACACATAACCATATGTATAATTAAAGATGCTAAAATTAGTCAACCGACGGATCTTTACACCCAATCCCAAAACGATACTCTTATTATTCTTTTGTCAAAAAAAAAAAAAAAAACCCTACTCTTTGTTCAACTTGTCGTGGTAAAAAAGCATGCATGCAAGTATACATACGTAAATGAATTAATAAAGTCAGGATTTAATAACCAACCACGGTTGATTGAATTGATAATATCATTTTCTTTCTTAAATTAAGGCTTAGGTTCGAGCCTTATTGCTAGCAAATTTTTTTAGTTAGTGATTTGTAAAAACTAAAATAGAGACTAAAATCTCTCTATAAGTCCTCAAATAGACTTATAGTATGTCATTGCTCTGGAATGGATAGTCTTCCTTCCCCTAAAATTTTATTTACGAATAAAAGAAAGTCAAGGTTTAATCAACTTACTACAAAAATTAAATTACAACTGTTATATCTCATATATATATATATATATATATATGTGTGTGTGTGTGCAGAGGGACTTAGTAAGCACCTGCCAATTCTTGTGAACATATGTCGAAAGTTAATGCCAACATAAGTCGGCAACTACTATTTGTAGAGGCTTGTTGAGGGTGGGTGTAGGATATGTTGGAGTAATGTTGAAGAATGTCAAGACTTTTCAACTAAAGTATTTCATCGAGCACATGATACACACAATAGAGTCACACACAAGAAGCAAGAAAAGAAAAGACAAATAAGATAGATGAAATAGAAGAAGTAGGAAGAAGATGTTGTAATTTAGTTTGCCTTAATTGTTTCTAGAAGTCAAATACAATATACAAACAAATATATATGAAGTTTTTAAAGTTGTTAGAGTCAATGACAACCAATGACATTATGTTAGCTCCGTCTTTGTGTATATGCCGCCCACCATATAGGATATATATCTGCTGTATCGGACCTTGAAGCTACATCCCGGCCGCCCACCATTCCACCAGTCGACCATCCTCTCCCTCTCTAAGTCTCTCTGTGGGTCTAAACACTAAACCGTGTGTTGTGTCTAAATTTTCAAAGCTTGATATGAAAAAAATAAGAAAGATGCCTCTGCAGTGTGTCGGCAAATATAAATTCATGCAATGCAGAGCCTTCTCTTTGATCAAACGTGACCTTCAATCATTGATGCACACATTCATATGCACCTCCCTCCTCCTAATATAAAGTTTTATATTCTCATGGAAACGTGTGTCGGTTTCTGGTTGGCTCCTGGTGCAAGTTCGTTAGACCATATACTTTGTTTAATTATTTTATCCCTTAATTAATTAACAAGTAATATATAAGTTAACAGTTAGCTAGCGGTTGTTTTAGCTTTTGTGCTTTATTTACGTCGTTTTACAAATATACAAGTAACTGAGTCTTCCAATCCAATCAAGCTTTGAAGGAATCAATATATATCTACGCCACTACTGTTTTATAAATCATAATTTTATATAAATCCTTACATATTTGATGTTTTTTTTTGTTGTAGGCAAGTGGCCTACGTATGGTTTTGGGGCGAAGCCAGTAATAGTCGAGGGGAAGGGTGGAATTTAAAATAGAAAACTGTAGACGACCAAATCATTGTAGATAGTAAATAATATTAATGTAGTTAATAATTAAGTTTCTAACAAACGCTAGACGCTAATTGAGAGGCAAATTGGAGCCTAGCGCTTAGGCGGAGGTCTAAATGAATTTAAGTAAATTCATTATATACGATATAAACAAGTGTCTTACACCTTAAAAGGACTATACTTGTATTGGAGATTCAAATTTTTTTTCTTCCGTTTATTATTTAACATATAAAATACAAAAATATTAGAAATTTTATTTTAGTATTTTAATGAATATGATAGTATGAGATGAAAGATATTAATAGAATGAATTATACATTTCTAACATATACCTTCTAAGTTTTATAAAATTCGAACCACAGATTAATTAATAAAGAATAATACTCAGAAATCTTTTGATAATATTGACAAAAATTAAAAAATGAAGAAAAAAAATCCAAAGTGACTTCCAGCTGTAGTTCCATTGGTAGCCACAACAAATCAAAACCGTGCGTTTCAAGTTAAATCAGAAGCCACCTTCTTCTGCCTCGCGATTCATTTGAACCGCCGTTCTACAACAGTCGCGGCTTCGGCTTGCACCGAAAGGCCCATATTTCGACTGAATCTTCGCTATTCGCTGATAATACCTGGGGTTTTCAAAAGGCAATGCACGCAGAGGAGGCTGCACAGCAGCAGAGTAACCAGAGGCGTTTGCTTTCCAACCGACCAGAGGAGCAGCTACTCGCTCCTAGGCTTCTTTTCCGGCGAGAAGAGGGGTGGCTGCCCCTCCTTGCGCCTCTGTAGCTTCGCCCATTGGGCCCATCAGGAATTTTATAAGCTGCATTTCATGGAAGCATGAATGATGACCACAACAAAGAAGAAAAATCATGCCAAATACTAAAAATACCTTTTTTTGCATTTCATTTTCTCCCTCCAACTTCTCTATTTCCTTTTAACTCTTAGATTAAATAACCAAATTAAAAATTAAAAACAAAAATAATGGGAAGCAAATATCTACAAAATTATCTGACAACATCGACATTTTTCCTCAAGAAAAAGAAAAAGAGAATGTAAGAAAAGACTTCAGTTCACATGGTCTGCACAGCTGATCTCTCCACCGAAACCGTGTCAGTTAGGGATGGGCAAAATACCCGCGGTTATGGGTAACCGCGGTTACCCGTCCATTTAAATTTCACGATTACGGTTATGGATAACCGTTCAGATAAATAAACGGTTATACCTATAACCGTTTACCCGTGAAATTTAAATGGGTGGTTATGTGTATTAACCACGGTTATAAACGAGTAACCATTTACCCATTTATTTTATATATGCAATGTTGAATATTTTAAAAATATAATTATATATATAATTATATATGAGGCTGTTTGACAGGGGATGGGAAGTTGGGTTATTAACCCAACTATTGCATCTCTTCAATTTGAAATTTTGAATGCTGCATCTTTTGATTGTTGCCGAAAAGACATAATTCATGGTCAACAAGTATAATCCTTCTCCTAACAAATATGGCCTTTAGGTAATTGGTGCTCTCCATCAGGTATACTATTATTTCAATTATTGAAATGATACAAGGACTTAAAAAATTAAAGTACGGAAATGTATAATGAATGTATTTACAACGGTGTTTAATTGTCAAAAAAAAGAAAATTATGACATTTTTTTTAATTTTCAAGTTGTTAAAAAACATGTAGATGAATGAAAAATGGATAATGGTAATAAAAAAAATTAATAAAAGAAAAGAAAAAGATAAACGGGTTAAAAAGGGTAAATGGGTAAACGGGTATTAAACGGTTCCTAGGTGGATGTCTAGGCAGATCTAGACAATCTTTTTTATTTTTTAATGCCTATAGATTACGTGGCAGTGCCTTACCATGTAAGGCTTAGAACACTGTTTATAAACATATATAGCCATCATCATATAAGAAGTGGAGGAGGAGCAGAGCGTTCCTGTGACTTTGGTGCGTTTTTAATGGGTGAAGGCGGCAACGACGTAAGGATTAATCTTAGGCTGCGCCGGACGGGCACAATTTTCTTGCTAACAATCTCACTTTGATATCCACACTTTCGTTCTTTTCTTCCAATTATCTTCGTCAAGCCATCTCCACAGCCAACGTGCGATAAAGTATTCTTCTCGTTGCCTTCAGGCACGGGAAAATCGCAGCAAGAAAGAAAATTGTCAGTTGCAAGAAAGTTATCCTTTTAAACTTACAATAAAGCTGAAAAATAACAAGAAGAAAAACATCAGTACCATGAGGAAGTGATGAAGAGGTTGCAGGGAAAACACAGAGAAGAAGATACAATGCTGCAACAACCAAAACCAACTTATCTAGAAAACGGCTCATCTTTGTAAATTGCAGGAACAAGAACTTGTTGAAGCCTTCAGTATGAAATTATTAGCGAATCCAGTGATCCTACTTAAGGAGATTGAAAATCCTGAAAGCAAGCACAGTTATTGCGAAATGACATTGAAACATATAATAATTAATGTTTTTTTGCCTAATTTAATGATAATTTGGTACAAATTGCATTGTTTAAGGTTTATGTTTAGAGAATATGGAGTTGACATCTACTTTCACACACGTTTACCTACCCCCGTTGCTTTCAAGGAAGGCAATATCAGTCACCGTATAATGACACAATTTGACTTTGGATTTTTGACTTGAATTTAAAATACAACTGGCACAACTGAAAAGACAAAAACCAGCACATTTGTGTAACAATTCTGATAACTTCAGCTTTTGACGAAGAATCTGCAAGTTGTTATATATGTTCTTCTTGGAAAGCTTTATATAAATCAACATAGATAGAATCATTTGATTAAGTGTGACTTCTTTTTTTTTGTTTCAATAAAAAATTTCTCATACTACCGAAGTTTTTCTGAAGAAAAAAAAAACATATATAGAGCCATCGATCATCACATATTAAGTAGTAGAGGTATATAACCACCCTTTGATTTTGGTAAACTATATAAAAGCAAACAATAATTAAACTTCTGCTTTTATCTGAATTTCTCATCTAATATCACATAAAAGTGTTACTTTCTCCTTTGGTTGAGATATGGTCCACGTAACATAACTCATGATTTGGAGAGTTAGGATCATTGTATGGATGCTAGGTCACGCAGTAAAAAATCCAAAGAGTCTCGGGGAGACGAGAGATAGATAACTTGGGAATCACAATTAAATTATTGTTTGTTGTGATTAGGGTTGGAGGGATATTGAGGAACCACAATCAAATTCACCGACTCTTTTCTTTAAAAATTTCCTCTCTAGATCGTCAGTAATGAAATCTTCCCAAGCGCAATCACTTTGCACATGCAATGTTTTTACCTTTTATGAAGTTGTACATAAAACACTTCGACCAATGTACTCATATTAGGTGGATAACCCCGGATTTGGATCCTCGCCGGATCCCCTCCCTGGGGATCTTAGGGATCAACGCACGTGGACCGTTGATAAAAAATTGTGCGGTCCCAATTAAATGCTTTTTATATTTTTGAAAGTAAGGCAGCCTTGTTTTGCGTGAAAAATATAAAAAAGGAAAAAATTGTGGCCGCATAATTTTTTATCAACGGTCCACGTGCTTTGATCCCTATGATCCCCAAGGAGGGGATCCGGCAAGGATCCAAATCCGATAACCCCAATCCACAAAGCCTTTATCTCCTAGCCGCATATAAACCTCTTGATGAGCCACATCAACAGTATACTCGTCGTCATCAAAATATTTGTTAAAAACTGGCGGAGAATTCAATTCAACCAAACTAATCTCTTCAATCATTTTATCTTCAAACCGATAGAAAATATCATCCATGATCTTCTAACCCAACGGAAGACCTGCTCTGATGCCACTTGACGCAGTAAGAACCCATGGAGTCTCGGGGAGAGGAACGATAGATGACCTGAGAATTACACAACCAGGGGCAATGGAATCACTCATGTCACTATTTGTGGATTCTCTCAACACGACCAAGCCTAACACTTGATTTAAGAAGGAGAAAACTCACTCTCTTCTTGGATTAATCATAATTCACTAAATTGATTGTCTTGCACTTACATTTGAAGCCCTTTAAATAGGGACATTAGCTGCATTGATAGAATAGATTTAATTACAAAGAGAAGAAATATTATAGTTACTAGGCAACTCTATTAATATCGAGAGATGAGAAATCACGAAAGCCTTAAATATAAGGGGGTTTTACTAAATTTCTGGTGGGCGAAGGTGGACTCGACATGGTGATTGGTCTTAGGCTGCGACCGATGGGGACTATTGTAGTACAATGGCTAAGAATTGCACTTTTGAGTCTACATTCAACATGCGCTACGAAGATTTTCGCATGATCACCACCTTCAGCTGTACAATAAAATCATAGCAATCGAGAAACTAATTAGTACCAGATGATTGAGTCAAGAAAGTGAAAAAGCATCAAATGAAATGTAGTGTAACTATCTAATGCGTTACATACATACATATCTCAAAGGAAGATATTGTATATTTAAGTACCATGAGGAAGTAATGCACAAGTTGTTCGGAAATGGGCCAAAAGCAGCAACGTTAATAATACTGCAATTGGCACCGACGTTGCTGGGAAACAATTCTTCATCATCAGGAGTAGGAACAGTACCTTTGAAAAATCCCTCAACATATTGAGATGAAGTGAAGTAGAAGTAAGATTTATAGACTACTTCAGCCTAATTTTTTCAAAAAATTAAACTTCTACCTTGGACTTTTTGAGTCCCCCATAGCTTTCACTTTCTACCCCTTGGTAAGTGCTTTCACGTTGAAATTTGCAACTTAAAACTACCTCCAAGGAAGTTTCTTTTCATCTTCTCTCGGATAAAATATTTAGACTATTAAATGAGAGTTTTGATCCTCAGAAACACGAATGTATATACATTATTCATCATCGTCATCCTTGTCTTGTAGACTGGTGGTTAATTTTTTAATTCTGCCTTTTATTTTGGTGATTTCAATACTCTTTTAAATTTTGTGCATTCTCTGTTAATCTTGACCATTAATTTTACTTTAATTTTTCAATTTAAAGGTTACAAAACAAGAGGGTTGTGTAAAAGTCATTTGTCTTTTTATTGTTTGATACCAGTGATATCCGGGAAAGACAACTCGAACTCAGGACCTCACATGCATGGGAGAATGATATCAACCAACCAAGCTACAAACTCCCTACCTTATAGTGCTTTTCGTATATGTCATGCGACAACTGGGGAAAACTACTTGGAAGTTCAATACTTTAGGGAAAGAAAAACGCTACTGACATGAGAAGGCACAAAAAGTATTTAGCACTCCAATAAAATCAATTAGAACATAACAAGTGGTTAATTAAGGGTTTTTTTTTTCCTATTAGAACTCTATCTGTGTTTTTGTACAAATACACGCACACGATCGGGTCTTTTGAGTTCCTTGTGTAGAAATTGCAGAGATAAGTGGATTGTATTCCAAAATATTAGTCAAACACATTGACATGCCTTCAAGTTTAAATCGAGTACGTGGCTTCCAGAACGGTCTCAAAGCCAAATGGACTTGCAAACGAGGGAACAAGTTCAACCACTCACTACCCATCATAAAACTTCCATAGGCGTATATATAGCCATCATCAAGACCTTTTCTGTGACTTTTGAGTGTTTTTAATGGGTGAGGGCGGCGACAACTTGAGGATTAATCTTAGGCTGCGCTGAACGGGCACAATTTTGTTGCTGACAATCTCACTTTGACATCCAAATTTCCCTTCTTTTCTTCCAATTATCTTCGTCAAGTAATCTCCACATTCAACGCCCGATAAAGTGTTCTTCTCATTGCCTTAAGCCACAAGAAATCGCAGCAAGAAAGAAAATTGGTAGTTGTAAGAAAGTTATCCTTGAAAACTTATATTAAAGCCAAAAAAACACCAACAAGAGAAGTATCATTACCATGAGGAAGTGATGATGAAGTTGCAGGAAAAACACCGAGAAGAGGATACAATGCTTCAACAACTAACCAACTTTGCTAGAAAACTGCTCATCTTTGTAAACTCCAGGAACAAGAACTTGTGGAAGCCTTCCGTATGAAATTATTTGTGGCGAATCTAGTGATCCTAATTAAGGAGATTCACCCTGAAAGCAAGCAGACTTATTGCAAAATGTCCATGAAATATTTTATCATTAATGTTTATTTGCCTACTTTAATGAGAATTTGGTACAAGTTGCATTGTTTAAGGTTTATGTTTAGAGATTACGGAGTTAACATCTACTTCACAACGTTTACTACTCCCTTGGTTTCAAGGTAGGCAATATCAGTCACCATATTGTGGCACAATTTGACTTTGGATTTTTTAATTAAATTTAAATACATCTGGCACAACTGAAACAGCAAAACCAGCCCATTTGCGTGACAATTCTTGGAAGCTTTATTGTCTAGATCAAATTCATATGCTGCTCTCTTGTATTTTAAGAGAAAGACTTTGCGCAAGATGTGTAATTTCATTTTTAAAGACTAACCGGAAAATCTTTTCTTGTATTTAACGTTCTCAAATTTTGATCTCATTTGTTGATATGATTGAT
>JAOTRO020000016.1:4038867-4049240 GCA_028566515.2 Pyracantha coccinea | reverse complement strand
GCTGTTGCATCTTGTTAATGTATGTAACTCAAAAGGCTGAGCCTATTAATTTCACTGTATCAACTTAAGAAGCATAATGATTTCCACCTTGTATGCCTAGAGTATGTGTTTACCTCATTTTCTTTATAATGCGATAGTAGTATTGACTATTGAGTGAAAAGAAAAAAATCATACTAATGTTATGACCAGAGTAACCCTTTTTAGTCGGCTAGATGGAATTCCAGTAATCAATAAGATCGATATATAAGAATTGGGGGAAGCTGTTTTTCACCCTAGATGCAGTGTGAGATGGCTTATTTCTGGTCGATACTTACCTGGCCTGGTTTTAAATGGATTTTGTAGCTGGTGGGTGAAACCAGTGATTTGAAGACGTCAAACAGAGATGAGAAATCAATTTGAAGTTAAATTGTGGTTACCCGTTTAGTGAAGTTGTACATCATGTATTGCTATATCTGGTTCAAACTTTGGTTTGTGGTAGGAAATTTACGTAAGCAATGTTATAAGCTTTTCTAGTAAAGATAATACTTTGTTTGAAGTTGCTTAAAGTTGACCTTATTAGTTTGATATTTATTACTTTTCTAACATCGTTTATGAGACAGATATTATATGCTGAATATATAATGTGTTTATTATTTTGGTTTTTAAATGTCCACTCCAGAACAAAGGTAGATTTTTCTATCGGTGGAGAATCCTTCCATTGTGTCGGGCAACATGTTTTGGTGAAAGGATTTACTTCTATCATGCCATGGTTGGCAATAAATGAGAAAAATCTTCCTCAGTTTACAAAAGGGGAGAAATTAGAAGTTTCAACAGTGGACCTTCATGAGGTAGACGTGCATATCCTTCAAATCTCACTGCTATTCAGTTTTTTATTGTTTTTTTTTTGTAAGTCTCCTCAATTGATCCAATATCTTCTCAGAATCTGCATTCTATTGGATTTTGTTTGAATAGTTTCTTCATTTGGTCGGGTCTTCCAATCTTTTGCTGCTCCTCGAAGGAAAGGGAAATTCTCTTGTTTGAGATTTTTGGGAATAAGGGGAAAGCAAGAGAAAGGATGTAAATAGGATAATTTAGTAGCATGGTGTGATTTGGTATGTAATTTGGAGTTTTGAATCCGTAAGTTATGGTGCAGGGGTTGACTTCACCTCCAGATTATCTAAGCGAGAGTGAGCTAATTTCCCTTATGGAGAAAAATGGAATTGGCACGGATGCTTCAATATCTGTTCATATTAACAACATATGCGAGCGCAATTATGTGCAGGTTTCTAATCTTTCTTTTCTATAGGGATTTTGTTTGTTGTATGGGAGTTGATACAAATATATTTTAAACTGCATTTCCATGAGGTGGTTCTGCTATACAATCAATTGGCAGGTACAAGCTGGCAGGAAGTTGGTTCCGACTGCCTTGGGTATTACTCTAATAAGAGGCTATCAATGCATCGATCCAGATCTCTGTTTGCCAGATATTCGCAGTTTCATTGAGCAACAGATTACTCTTGTTGCTAAGGGTCAAGCAGATCATTTTCGTGTTGTGCAGCATGTCCTGCAACAATTCATGCAAAAATACAGTTATTTTGTCAAGCAGGTTAGAATACCGTGTCATTTGAAATATGCCTGCTTTACAGCTTGCTTGATGATTTAGCTATGTTTTTACGGCCAATTATTTGTGAAGTGCTTGTTTATGTTGACTGTGCCAACTTGTAATGAAGCCTTGTACTCCAAATACTTTGGGCCACCCTGAATATGTTGTTATTCAGCCTCCCTATTAAGCTCTATGGTTTATTGGATTACATCGCGAGCTTCTAAGTTTGTATGATCCATTTTCTGCTACATGGTGCAGATTGAAAACATGGATGCATTATTTGAAGCACAATTCTCTCCCCTTGCTGACTCAGGACGAGTTCTGAGTAAATGTGGAAAATGTCTACGGTACATGAAGCATATTTCCAGCCAACCTTCGCGGTTGTATTGTAATACATGCGAGGAGGTTTATTATCTTCCTCAAAAGGGTAGCATAAAGGTATACTCTGTTAATTGATGTTCTTTAGTTATGATTGAAAAGCTTCAACCAAAATTTTAATATGATATGCATAACAAATTAAAATCGAGGTCGGTAAATACCCATTTTGTATTCTAATCTTTTTTTTATGGAATATAACATACAGTTTCCAGGTTATACTGGCATGCCATTCCTTTTTTGACGATATAGAAGTAATAGATATACATAAATGTAAAGGTTTTAGAAAATAGACATTGAAGTTATAAAGCTGAGTGTAAACTAGTGAGACTCTAAATACAATTTTTGCATAAAAATTGAAAAAGGAATTATATAAAGTAAATTACGAAGCAAAATAATAGACATTTTACTCGAATATTTAAACGCTTGCACCAAATATATACTTTTGGGCTGAGTACTCTCACTTTAACAAAAGCAAATGTATACGAAGGTGATACAGATAGCATCTTATCCTCTAGTAGCCTAGGCCTTGTGTCCGACCAACAGATGCATACACTCCTGTGAGGCACCTCCATTGTTTGTCCTGGCTGTTCAGGATGGAGAATCGACATGTGCCCTTAGGGATTTGTTGGGTTGATGACCCGGATACCCCAGTTACAGTATAATATATATAATACAGGATCGGAAGAGTTACTATATGCCCGCTTCATCTTTTAGTTTTCAACATTAGTTCGAATATATGGCTCAAAATTATGAACTTTATCGTTCATCATCCAGAATGCCTTTTATGACCCAGTATCTTGTTCCAAAAGCTTATTGTCAAACTTCTCATGTGTAATCAAGCAATTGCTTTTTTGCAGCTCTACAAGGAAATTACTTGTCCTTTGGACAACTTTGAGCTATTAATCTGCTCCATGCCCGGTCCAGATGGCAAGTCATTCTCTCTCTGCCCATACTGCTACAATAGTCCTCCATTTGAAGGTATCGACACGCTCTTTGGTGCTGTAAAATCTGGCCCGTCTGGCAAGCTGGGAAAGGGAGCCGGCATGCCATGCTTCCTCTGCCCACACCCCACATGTCGGCATTCTTTGATAGCCCAAGGAGTATGTGCTTGCCCGGACTGTAGTGGAACACTTGTTCTAGACCCCGTGAGTGCTCCCAAGTGGCGGCTCTGCTGCAACATGTGCAATTTCCTTGTCTTCCTACCCCAAGGTGCTCACCAAATTTCCACTACTCGAGAGCGGTGTCCAGAGTGTGACTCCACAATCTTAGAAGTGGATTTCAATAAAAAGACGACACCCTTGGAGAACGGAGAGACCTTGTATACCGGTTGCATTCTTTGTGATGAATTGCTCCATTCACTAGTGGAGATGAAATATGGCAAATCGTTTTTCGGATCAAGAGGAAGGGGCAGAGGAAGGAGAGGTGGACATAGGGGAAGAGGACGAGGTACGGGTAAGAAGGTGGATCCCAGAATGAGCTTCCGGGATTTCTGAATTGTACCAATCTCGTCTTCCTTTTTTCTGGTTTGTAACTGCCATCGTTGTTTACATTGTTCAGATAATGCTTTTAGATTTTGATGGCAGTCTCGAAATGGAATTTGATTGCATAAACGAATGTTCTTAATCTACAGTTGGCCTATATAATAGCGGATTTAAGCACGATAATTGCTGTTGAAGGAGCTAAATTTCGTTGAATTTTGTAACACCCCGGGACGTTAAATTATCTCTCTAAACGTATTTGACTTTAAAGGGTTAGAATTCCATGAATCAGCAAGGTAGTAGGAAATAGAAGGGATTTAACCTTTAGATGGCAGTTTTGAATTATTATTTTTTTCCCTTCATTTTTCTTAGCACAAACTCGTAAAAGGAGAAAAATGAAATTGGGGTTCGAAGAGGGAACTAATTAGACATAGAAGGAATGTAATTAGAAAGATTAACGAGATGATTGAGGTCCGATTTATTGTGATTTTTTTAGTGTACACTAATTAGTGATTTAAAGAGGGATTGATATTGCATATGACGTTGGATTTCATGCTATTGTTTTGGAACTTGACGTTAAAGGCGTTGTGCGTTAGTGCAGCTGGTGCCCGTCTCGATAGGGATGACAGTATTTTAAGGGGTGTGATATCTACACATCCATTTTTACTTCTCCCACACATTTTTGGTTTTCGGCCGTTGGATCGGATGGATTGAAGAAGATCAACAGACAGAAATTAACAAGGATGTGTGAGAAGTAAAAAGGGGTGTGTGGATAGCACACCCCTATTTAAAAGGACAACAATGATTTGAAGAGTAGGTTCAATCTTTCTTACTAACGGTGGCAGTGACATGAAGGCAACATTGTAGCTCATGAATTAGCGAAATATGAAATAAAACTGTAATTAGAAGGATAAATCAGATGATTGAGGCCCAATTTATTGCGATTTTTCTGGATGATTTTCGCCTGTAGGGTAAAACAAAGAAGAAAAACAAAGAGGGGATAGTTTTGGGTGATTTTTGAAAGGGGATTGTTTTGGTATTAAGCGGGAATTGGTGGGGCGTTGATTGGGAGAAATTTTTTTATTGTGACCGGAACACAGATGTTACACCACGTGTTTTTATATAAACGGTGAGAAATTTTATTTTTTAATACACATCCCACCATTTGCATAGTGACACATGGTGCATCACCTCATGTTCCAGTCACACTGGAAAATCTCTTGCTGATTGGGGAGAAAAAAAGGGGAAGAATTCTCTCAGAAATGCATAAAAATGTAAAAGAAAGTTTAAAGGGAATGCATAAAAATGTAAAAGAAAGTTTAAAGGGAATGCACAAAAATGTAAAAGAAAGTTAAAAGGAATGCATAAATGTTCCCTCATCTGTAAAGAAAGGAAAGTGAACTATGGGCTCGTTTCGTGAACCGGACAAGATTGGTTATTGTATTACGAATTGGTTAGGCTAAAATTGAAAAGGATGGGTTGAGATGAGATACTTGTCTAATGTTTGGTGTAAGATACTAGTCAAAATTTCTTTAAAACGTTTTTCATATCCCAGCCTATCCAATTGACTTTGTTTACACTGTACGCTAGACAAGTATCTCAACCCATCCCTTCCAATCCTACGCTAACCAATCCTGTCCGGTCCACCAAACGAGCCCTAAAGGAATGCATAACCAGGCGATATCGATCTTTTATTGATTACACACGAGGGATTTGAGTATATCAGGGAATGTTGCGTTTCATAAATAGCATGAAAAACGAGTTAATTGTGCAAGCAGCATGCATTCGGCATTTTTCTCTTAACTGTTTTGCAGTCACCGAGTTGTACTCATTTAATCAATCATCGAGAACCCTACCGATACGAAAATTCGATTCTCAATGGCTGAACAAATAATGTAATGGTTTCTAAGCATTCTGAACAAACAGTAATGTTGAAATAATACATACAGTTGAATTTTATGAAAGAATATCCGAAAGAAAAATGACTCACCTCAACAGAAGCAAAACGGAGTACTGCTGCGGTTCTAGCAGCCTCTCGAATCAAATACATGCCTAAAATGAATCCCTAAGTTGAAAATTTAGGATGTTTGCGACGAGTAACCCTTCAACTTCACCTGCACAAATTGCAGCTTATGACGTACCAACCAACGGAGTGAAAAGGAACAAAACTTGCATTCAGGAGGAGAGACATGATTCAAATGCATTATTGAAACCGCAAATGATTAATAAGCTCTGTCGGATTTGTTTATTTTTCGATGTCACAGATTCAGATAGAAGAGTACCGCTGTACCGGTATATGTATGTTCAACTGCAACGTCTTTTTAACTGGCTCCCTTCTGCTTGAGAGTAATCTTGTCGCCCAAACTGAGAGCAATTCCTTGGGTCTTGCTCCTTATCCGGATATAGCCACTAAGCTTTCCATCTGTTTGCTTTTCAATGCTAACATTCACCAAGGCGTCCTCTCCAAACACACTCTTCGCATACAAGTTGGCAGCCAGGAATCCGCACTCACCATCCAGTGCCGATCTGAAATCAGACAAAGGATGTCAGAGACAAATACAAATGCTTCGTGAGAAAAACAAAACGATGCATTAATGACTAGACATGTCCCGCGATAAAAACTCAAAGCACAAAGGAAAGATACTATTCTGTTTTACAGGACTCTTGATCTGTGGGGAAAAACAGGAAATGATGTCAGACAGATGAACCAATTCGAACTGATGAACAAGCATGAAATCATAGATCAGCCGGACTTCAACAACACTGAGATCTGAATTGGTTCATGCAAGCCAACACAACCAGACCCAAGCTTGATCATGCATCTTATAGCCCAAAGAAACGAAAAAAATCTAGATTTATGAAATCCAACAATTATTTATCTGCTATAAAGAACAGAAGCCGATTAATAGTTTAGATTGCCGATTATCTGTCCTCATCATCTCTATCTAAAACTAAATAATGCGAAAAATCATCAGTCTAACAAGATTGATATAGCAAGCCCAACTAACTCCATTGAATATTCAGCCCCAGCACAATGCATTCGACAACGAACATGTTCCAACCATTACAGGAAATTCCAAAAACTTAGGGCATGTTCGGTATTCTATTAAAAAACTTTGGTAATTTTCAAAATCAACTTGTAAATTTTTTTATTACTCAAAAACTTGTTTGGTATGGAATTTAAAAACTATTATGAGATCTTAAAAATCAAAATAAAAAATAAAAAATAAAAAAACAGAAAATTTGTGTTTTTATGAAATAGACTATCTTTTCGAGTCAGTCTTCAATCCAGTTTTTTGAAAATGGGACTACCAAGTACCATGCAAAGTATTTGAGGTAAAAACTGAAAAAAAGTTTTTGAGTTGTAAAACTTGGACTCAAATTGAGTATCAAACAGGCCCTTAAATCCTTTTCCTAGTTACAACATAACTTCAACTAAATAACATGGAAATCAACTTCAGCAATAAGCCTAGCATGAGCAGTTTAGCCTGGAATCACAAATTCACAAATTTTTTTAATGGTTAACAGCTTGCAGTAACACCAAACTAGGCATGATAGGGTGTGGACATTCTTCTCACTGAACCCTGATTGTAGTAAAAGGAATTCTAGCAGTGGAAAGGACGACTTACGGTGCAGTGAGGCACTTCATGTTAGTTGATTTCATGATATGGTCAAGAAATTCCTTCTCATGTTGAATTACAGTGTTGACAGCAACCTGAATCGGAACACAATGTCATCAAGATTTAACTCCATTTGCTCTCATAAAGCAAAAACAAAAAGGAAAATTAAGACCATTCACAGTTGCTCAACTAGATACTAATTTTGAATTAAAAGAAATGGAGCCTTTATGAAATGGTAGAAGCAAGAAACTGAACTGAATACGGTGATCTGAAATACAAAGCAAATCAAAGATCTCAAGACAAGATGAACACACTGCATATGTCCATGACCAATACAAATTTAAGATCAGCACGCAAGCCATACACAATACATTAAACAAGATATCACTAAATTAGTAAAGTTTACTTTGACTGGTTAATATATTAAAAAACAAACAAGAGTAACAATAAGAGAAAAAAGGCAACAACGTCAACTTAACTTCAAATGAAAGAACACTTTTCCCTGCGTAATGAAAATTTCCATGAACTAGAAAGTTTCAACCACCACATCACTTCATATTTAGCTATAACATGTGTCACAGAACTTAAAGAGAGTAATTGCAGAAAACTTGATTCTTCCTTATCTTTTATTAGCATGTACATATATAGCATCATAGGCGCTGTACTGCATTCAGTGTAAGCTGCAGGATTCATGTACTTGTTATGTATTCACCTATTGGCCCACTCAGTAGAGTATTTTTATATTCCCTAGTCGTTACATATCCAACAATATGTGTCACTAGAGACTGAGACACTAAAACGAGATATAGTAGATGAGGGAATAAAAGATCCACCAATCTATACATGACCGATAAACAGATACAAAGAGATTGACTGAGTTCAAAAGGGAAGAAAAAGGCAAGTATGACAAGACAAATTCATCAAACCAGAACTATGAATACAATTTAAGATTTGATAAAACAGTAACAGAAACATTGCTATGCCCCCAAAACTAGTGGTGATGGCAAAATTTATACAAGCAACTTTATTATTGATGTAGGAACGGTGACAGAAAGGAGTGCTGCATACCTTGTTCTCCCACTCAAACTCTGCCCACATGGTCCTGAAAGCTCCATCACTACAAACAGCAGGAGAGATGTAGTCCATTATGTCGATATGAATATCATTGAGGACGACAACTGTGCGCTCATGCACATTTGAGGTCTCATAAACAATGTTTCCAAATATGACTCCAGTCTCAGTTGAGGACACCTTGATATTAGCCTTTATTTGCTTACTAGATTCAGGAGCTAGAGTATAATTCTGTGGCCGCTCAACAAGCTTAAGATCACCCATGGTTGCCAACTCTAAGCACAAGTTCTGTAAGGTCTCTTTGGTTCGATTAATAACTGTGACATCAAGGACAATATCATAATGATGGACAGTCACATATGCTTCCGCATACACTGGGTCGCTAAATCCAGTGAGTTGGATGATTCGGTTAAGCTTGTTTGCATCGTCCCCGTCGTTGACAAACTGTCCTGTGGCACGTTTTAAATCATCTTGAACCTCATCTTCCAGTTCCAGTTGGCTCATACCCTTCATTTCAGATGTAGAATGGAGAATTAATTTAAATATAATACCAATCCAATACGCACATGTTTTTAAGTTTAACAAAATATCAAATTTAGCTATCACAAACCAATAAAAACCAAAAGATTTGAAATAAGACTAAAGGCTTGTTTGAAACTAACCTAGACCTGACTTAGGGAATAGGCTCCAATGAAAACTTAAGCGTGTAAGCATATTTCATACGAAACATAGAACTAAGACCATGATATATCCTTGTGAAAGATAGCAAGATAATCAGCATGTCACTCAAAAGGCATGAGCTCGGCAGGCGAAGAACGAGGAAACCACAACTCATATGATACATTTCGACATAAGCAATTGTATTCTATAATCACTGTAAACAATGGTACTTTTGTAATCATTCTAAACAACTGTATTTTCTATTAATCTATCTAATCCACGTGGCAAGGGTGATAAAGTCTCCAAATATGACACATCATCAATTTACAATTCCCCTGACAGTCACCTAACGACGGAACCACATTGTCAAAATCTCACGAGGCAAGGGTGATAAAGTCTCCAAATTGAAACCACAGGTATGAACATGCAACATCAGGGTACTAAACTGACATTAACACTTAAAAAATGCCAAAACTAACAGATAAGCAACCATACAGTGTAGTGTACTAGTACATCACAAGTTATATAAATTGGTCAACTTTAAAAATTGAAATGACAATAGTGAAAGTCAGGTCCAGAAATTATTGTCAGACTTTACAGAATTTGCAGATATGGTTAGACTTATATAACGGATAACAAATGCATAAGTTGTACCTTCCTGCTCTTTAAATGGTAAAAGTCAATAAGGTCGTCCGGTTGTGCATGAGAAATCAGAGCCTTTGCTTTTATCTCCTCTGTCTCCCTTAATTGTTTTTCTGAAAGCATGTTAACAAAACTTTGACGGCAAGATTTCAACCATATTTTTCTGATCTCATCACCAGTATTGCATAGCAATCTTATGCAGAGGACAATCCTATCATAAGAATCACTGTCAATTGGATGCGGAAGAACTGGAGATTGTCCTAATTGCAGCATAGAGACAACGATCAACAGTGCTTGTGAAGATGCTTTATTCACTTCAACTTTTGATGGCTGGACCTCTTCCAATCTCAGAACAAGCTTGGTCAGAGTGCATGCAACAACTGCCCCGAGGAAAAAGTCACCAGTGAGAAGCAGGGATCTCAAGTTCCCAGATGCCAAGGATCCTTGAACAAGGGTAGGAGGAGAGAAAGCAGTTTCAGATGCAGCACTCTGTGTGGCATAAGTTCCATCAGCAAGAATAGCTGGTTTTTTAGAAGACACGGTCATGGAGTTTACTTGCTGAACCTTTTTTGAAGAATCATTACTTTCTTCTTCTGAAACCGAGAAAAAGGGCAATTCTCCTAGGCACTGTTTAATTGTTGCAATTCCGCTCTCAACTTCAGAAAGTGACATGCAATATTCTCCAATAATCCAAAGGGCACAAGAACAAACCCGTGACGCTCGGATTTGGTAGAAAGTGTCCAATAGCCTTGTTATTATAGACACCCTTAGTTTAGGGTTGGTTTCTATTATCTCTCGGACAAAAATCACCACATCAACAGCAGAAGCAACATTGCTGTCTCCCAAGAAATCCATCAACAGATGTACCACTGTGCTCGCAACTTCTGGGAACTTTATTGCACAAGAATGAATGGCTTGAATAAGCATCTGCCTGTATTCACC
>JAOTRO020000016.1:4003494-4016251 GCA_028566515.2 Pyracantha coccinea | reverse complement strand
ATTCCACTTATTAAGAAAAAGAAGTACAAGGTCTGTTTACCCATAATTGGGGCTGAGTTTTCCATTAATTTTTAACACGCTTCATTACAGGGTTCTTCCAAGGCCAACTTGATTCTAATTACAATTAAAGGGTTGGGGGAATTGCAAAGTAAAGAGTTAAGACCCAACAAATGAAGCAAAAATAGTTATTAACAATCATAAAAGTATTGGAGTGGACCATTAGCATAATAATTAAGATGCAACTAAAGCTAACGGGACTACTAGTACTACGGCGTAATGGTATTCTCTTACCGATGAAAGTGAGATGCAAGGTTCGACTTACTTAGATGACGAATTTGATACTTATTATTATGACTAACCTATTGTTTGGTCTCTGCACAAATCTCCCACCACTTCTTAGATATGCTAATATGCAACCAATTTTAACTGTGAATTGGAGTGATCCTTAGAACAAAGACAAAGAGTGCAATACATGCAATCAATAGTAAATTTGTTTAACCAATATTTGATTATGGAGGTGGAAAGTAACCAAATTGACCTGGTAGAAAGTGATCAGCTAACAACATGAAAATGACAGATGCCTCAAACGCATATCCACACGACTCTTCACGCAACATGTGGGCCACTTTGCTCATATGTTTTAGAAAAGTTTAACGAAAAGCTCTCAGTACTCTTCATTTTAACGAAAAATCATATTTTTACACTAAAAAGTTAGTCCTGGTACTATTTACTTTACCCTTTATTTTGTTCTTATCATTAAAACTTAAAATTTTCAAGCTCTTTTCATTAGTTTTCCTTAGGATTGGGCACAGGGCTAAAAATTAGGAGCGGACATGGTTCGGTTTTATTTCAAAATCAGACCGAATTGCAAACAGACTTGGTTCGGTTTAAGAACCAAATACAGTTTCGGTTGGGCTGTTCAGTTTTGGGATGTACGACGGTGAGTCGTCGAGCGTAGTTTGAAACTTGGATGTAAGGTGGTGAGGGTTGGATCTTTGGAAAATCTGAAGAACGAAAACTTGTAAGGGTGGGGGATTTAGACTAAATTTTACATACTATTTCAATAATTTGATATCGAACTCGTCACTTCAGGTGGAGAGAAACACAAACTACAGTGATGGTGATAGTGACGGTAAGAGTATAAGACCTCCCACATTAATGTATCAACGTGGCATGGTACTAAAAGTTTAAAGTAGTTTAGAGTAAAACATCGTCTGAATATAAAAATTAAAATTAAAAATGATAAGCCTACTAAGAAAGGTCTTGGTAAAATTCCATTAGATCATTTCTGTCTAGGCAGTTCTTAAATCGGTATTGGCACATACAAGGACACAAAAAAGCCCAAGCAGAGTTTGCATCAGATCTTTAAGTTACTTCATATTAACATATATACACGCAGGGAGACCCATACTTCAAGTTCTAAACTAAACGTAAAATCGATCTAATTAACGACCGAACAACGTGTGTTTGCGGATCAGCGCCTCAGTATCACACGACCGCCTTTCTTGTGCACTGCTGTCTCGGTTCCTGGTTAGCCATCTCGATTCCCTTCTATTGGTTATTTCTTCACACCTGCAACTATCTTCTAACAAGACCACAAAACATACGACCTTGTGCGGTGAAGAGGAATGGTCCGAGTCAAGTGTGCCAAAAAGGCATGGCTTCTCCATCAGATAGGAACGTCTGTTGCGATTAATGTTCCGTTTATATAAGCACGAGTTTGCAGAGAACGAACCACATTTGCAAAATGAGCGAAATCCCACGGCAGACTTTCTGGCGTTCGTTGCAAAATCACTCTTTACTTTTTCCTGCTGTAGTAAGCTCCCCCACCGGAATAACTACCGTGATATCTATGACGTGGTCCACCACCTCTACCGCTAGTTCCTTCCCAAGTGCTGCCACGGCCAGCAAGTCTATTACCCCCACTCTGCATATAGTTCAGAGTTTGGTTCCCCAATCCATTAAGCTCCTCCTCTTCTCTGTCATTGTATTCCAAAACCAACCTCTTGATGTCTTGTTTCTCTTCAAGCTCTTCTGCTTCTTTCTGTTTCGTACTCTGGATAAGTGAGCAATCCCGAGGGATGTACATCTGCTTTGTTTGTTGCTTGTTACCACGCTTGACAAGAACTTTCACCTGGACCTCCTTGCTTCCTCCAGACTCTTCATCCAACGCCTCATCTCCACTTTCCCCTCCAACCCCTCTTCCATGATGGTCCTTGGTGGACCCCTCAAACACATTCATCGGTATCATCATGTTTAATGTTGGTCGGCCTCTCAGCTCTAGCCTACGTTGCTCCATGCTTTCCTGCATTCAGAAATTTTTTAATCGGTTAACATCATGTACAAAATCATTTCCAGACCACGGACATTAGGAAAGCAAGATTTTTAGTGACCATGATTGCATTCAGAATGTGTTCACAACCATATGCGATACAATAATATATGAATCTATTGTGGTCATGCATCAGCAAGAGCATATACTACAATAATATAATCTTACCTGCATAACAGCCTTGAGATCCAGCTCAAACTTTTCTGCTTCTTGAGGGTCCACCTCTGCAACCTTCTGTCTGACATGGACTTCATCGTCCTCATCGGATGCCGGTCCACCACCATCATCATCATCCTCATCACTGTCAGATCCACCATCATGATTCTCTTCACCCAATCCTTCTTCATTATGTCTATCTCGATCAATGGTGCCACTTCCCGAATCACTGTCACTATCTCCAACGTTTCCATGAACTACACCATTTTCCCCGGTTCCATTTACAGTACTCTTTCCATTCACTGACATTTCGTCAGAGGTGTTCCTCCTTGAAGGCTTTTCAGTGTCAGAATGCTTCTCAATGGAGACAGTACGATCACGCTCCTCAAGTTCTACAAGAGCTGCATTAACTTCTTCAATGGAAGAGTACCGAGCCATGTTGGGGCGTAGATCGGCAAATAAGTCCTGGACGTGCTTTACTACATAAGCTTTCCCATGTAGAATCACATAGAGTAATATTTATCTCATATGAATTATAGGTAAGATAGATTCTTGGAATAGCATATTTCACATAAAGGTACAGAACAGTACGTAAGAGACGAAAATTAGATAAAGGTCAGATTACTAAGAGAATCTTATATGATTCTAGCTTTTCATTAGCAAGAAAAACAGAAAAAGCTGTGGGGGTGGGGTACAGAATATGAGCAGCATGACTGACCTGTAAGTCAAATTCCACATCAAGCGGTAGTACACCTTTACTTAGTATATATCTCTGAAAGTGCATCAAGAATCGATCAAGTTTCCTCTTGGAAGAGCCTCGGTCAAAGTAGTGCCCGCAGGTTTCAAGAAGAGTAATAACCATCCTCATGCGGAAACAATCTTCTGGTGGATCCAGTACATCTTGCTGGTGACACAGAAAAAGAAAGTATGACCAAAGTAAGAAGATCATCGTGTTCATGTACTTCGATAACTTAAATAACTTCTGATTCATAATAATACTAATAAATGATAAAACCATCAATATCTTTATGCTTTCTTATAAAAATAAGAGAGAAACAAATACGTATTTATAAATAAATATAAACCCTAGAATCATGAATAAACTCTGGTGACAATTAATTGTGGAATATACATTCTTAGAGATTTCAATTTTAGTCCCCAAAGTTTTCCTTTAAAATAAAAATATTAAGATTGGAGAAATGTCCAAAAGTACTATAATATTCTAAAATATGCACTTAACCTAATTTAGTATATAGTTACCAAGATAAGTATGCCTAGCACTGACTATGGCAATGTTCCTCAAGTACTATATCATCGTGGATGGAAATGCACGGGAAATTGCATACCTCAGGTGTGCCATGGCCAAAGGCAAGAACCAAGTACAGAGTTTCAAAAATAACAGAAGAATCTACATGCTCATAGTTGTATAGCTCTCCTAAAAATCGCATATGGGCAATCCGTCTTTGCTGCATCCCATACTCATTTAATTCTAGGCCAAGCCGTATCTCCTCTAGAACCTGAAAGTGAAGATATAACTTTGAGAAATCTCTGGTGGGTCAGACAGAATCAGAAATGTCCAAACTTGCACACATATGCACAGTTCATATCTCAGCGATGTCAATGTATATTTAATTTCTCCCTTTTTCTCTACTGGTTCCAAATATATTTTTTAAGTTGAAAAACAATTATGACCATAAAATGGAGGCAAACAGTCAAGACTGCTATAAATCACCTGTCCCCTCCCTCATCTTTCATTTATCCTTTCCCTAGAATTATTATTGTACGAGCACCAAGACTACTGTTTGACTAAAGTATGAGGCAGGCAAATCATGAGAAAGTATGTTGAGCCTCAAGGTGTTAGTGACTTTAGAATTAGAACCTACTGAGTCTGTTGCAGCATATAATTTATTGCTACATTGAACTTGAAACGGCGAGCAGCTTACCTCTCAATAAATACAGAAAATAAGCAAACAAGTAAGTTAAAATGTCCTCGATGTTAAATGAATGAACAATTAGTACATGTTTTTCTTCTGTATTCTAGTTAATAGCAAGAGATGATAGCCTTCACCTTCCCCTAAATTACCCCACACTTTTTGCATCTGGAGTTAGACAAATCTAAAAGAGATACTACAGCACAGCAAAGGGCCAGTCATATTAAGAAAGAATCATATTTAACATGGAAACTAAAATGCTACAAAAAGATTTTTGGAATGAAAGAGATCACCTCGTCAACAACAGATACAGCAAATTCATCATGATAGCGGCTCAATCCAGCGGTGAGAGAAGCAATCAAGTGGATCTGACCATACTTCCCCTTGTGAACCTTCAGAAAGCATTTTAAAAGATACGGCTCACATTCACCCCATGGTAGTTTACGCAGTTGCCTGAGCACATGCTCTATGGTAGACTTGTCAAGATCTGAGAATAGCAACTTTCTTATATACTGCAAAATGAATGAAAGGTTAATTCAGACTTTGGATATTACCAAAATAAATTATGAAGAAGAGTTGAACCAATAAAATGATTTACACCTGATGCAATGGGGGACGGACTTTAGTGACCCGTGCAGATCTCTCAGGTGGTTTGCATAAGTAGTAGGCATTTTCAACAAGGGTGCTGTGCCGAGGGTCTAAATTTTTTACATTCTTCAAGCGCATTAATATTTCCAACATGTTCGCCATCCGCACAGTAGTTTCAGGAGATCGATACAGAAAGCGCCCACAAGTCTCAAGAAGATTGCAAGCAACATCAATGTTATGATGACTGAAATCATCCAAACACGCCTGGCAACAAAATAACATCAACTGCTAAGTAAACAGCTCACAAACTAAATGCCACTATGATCTAAACTTAAATCTCACTGATAGCATTGACTATGCTTCAAGTCTTCAACCCATCTTCTAAATTATGATTTACCACACAGATGTTGCAGTTAATAGGCAAGTAAAATAAAATGAGAGCGAAAAAGGTTGACTGCAAAGACGTGCATTTCATGGATTCTCCTGCAACCAAAAGGGGCAAAAAAAATTTGATACAAGTTTACAAAACACACATTGAAATCTGTAGGCAAAAAATCTAATAATATTTTCGGCAACTCCTACAAAGAAGTATGATAGAGGTAAAAGAAATGAAAAGGTAAGAAGAACGCTTCTCCAAGCATAAGTGCAGCTCAAAGACCTTTCTGAGAGATGTATTACGGCTGATATACAAGGTACTGAAGTTATTATCAATTGGGCGATGCTAGATAAACCATATTTTGAAAACTACAAGTAAACTCTCTCTCTCTAATAGAGGAAGGGCCCACCAATACAAGTAGGTCCCAACTCTATTAGAGGTGGTACACATACAAAATGTGGTCTCCCTAGCATTTTCCTTATCAATAATGCACAACTGTACCAGAAACCTATGCATCAATTCTGTTATGTGCATATTACCTTCAAACAACTAAAGACAAGACCAGCTGGTGCAATCTTAAACTTGCAGAGTTCTCCAATAAATCTAATGTTCCTAATCTTTGTTTCAATGTTCATTTGATCCTGCATAAAATTAAAATTATATATGAAAATCATGAACTTCTCAAATGAAAGCGACACAAATGAACTTTGTTAAAGAACTCCTATTCAACAAAATACTTTCTTGTAAAACCCAACCTTTTTATTAATTAAGAAGTTGAACTCTTCTTCCAACATCGCTAGGAGCATGGATGAGACGTCCTTCATACAAGTCGAGAGTGTGGCAACCAAACGCGAGTAGTAAGCTAGTAGCTCCAATGATGTTCTAGGGACATTAAATAATGCCCTCACAAGCTTTTTCCGATTTGCTTTTGAATTTAAATAACAAAACTCCACCTGAAAATATATAATCACATCTTCAACGTGAATCATAAGGTTAGATAGCCAAATGTGTGTGTAAGAGAGAGAGAGAGAGAGAGAGAGAGAGAGAGGAGTGGGAGTGGGAAAGAACAGTAGTAAAGCTCAGACAGAGGTATAATTACAGTCAACTGATCAATAAGATCACGGCTCACGCAACCAGGAAGCCTCAGCAGTAAAGCATCCAAATTTGTGCCTTCAATACTTTTGAGCTTCTCTTTGTCGTTCTCTCCTTTTCTGTCAACTTTCTCTTTGTCTGGATCTTTGATCTTGTCTTTATCTTTTTCTTCCTTGTCCTTTCCTTTCTCTGTGCTTTTGGCCTCTTGTAAAGCACCAACATCTGCAGAAGCCTCTCCAGTATCTTCTGTAATTTGTTGCGTTTGGTCTGATTCAAGTGCGGGTTCCTTAACAATGAAGATAAAAATTGTTCATCTGAGTATATAAATGCAAGTATAAACTTTTGCCAGAGAAAACACGAATCTTATTCTTCCAAAGAAGGCAAAGTACCCATCATATATACTGTCCACAGATTAAGCCACACAATGCTACGAAACTCAAGTGAAAACAGGAGATAAATGAGGAGAACGATCACAGTAAAATAGATCTAGCTCTGAAGGACCGAGATTAGTGAATATGGAACAAATTTGATTACAAATAGCAATAGTTGGTGATAAATGAGGATAAATGATGAGATTTTATTCCTTACAGTTGGTTGTTCCTGGGTCTTTGCAGATTGATCACTGCTTTTAGACTCTGCTTCTCCCAATAAGACTGCCGGAACAAATGCTCTAGAAATAACATAACCATACATTTCAGGTCAACCTCTGTGGTATAAGAAACAGCATCTAACTAAGAGACTTATAATGACCGACACAAATGAAATACAAAAAAGACATTCTTTTGCCCATTTGACAATTAACTGAAAAAAATCATTCGACTTAAACAAACCTAAGATCTGGTAAGCATTCATAGAAAGCCCTTGTATCTTCATCATCCCATATGGCTTCGAGTGCCGAAGAATCCTTTCCAGCAACAGGAGATGAAGCATCCTCCCCACTAGTAACCCTTGTTGTGTGACCATCCTCTGGCATTACTGGGGGCTGCATATCAAGTGCTTCTGCTAAACTGTGGTAAAATAGTTTCTAACGTAAGTTATCTGGAAACTAATAGAGAAGAATAATCAATCAAGAATTTGAGTAATTAGTGGCTAGTGTGACTTCAAATTAAAGAAGGCTGGAGCATCTGGAAGTACACTACAGATGTTTGAAATCAGATGCTTTCATTTGCAGCTATGGGTATAGTCATGCTGCTGTTAAACTTCCTAGACATTCTCTCTAGTAATAATTTTCTCCTACTACTTTCTCTGTTTTTTTTCCTTTTGTTAGGCGTAGGGGATTATCAAGTACAAATATTATGCACCTAGCTAATGCATACTTTAGAGTGGTTTAAAAAAGTTAATTACTTTCCAGTAAATGAAAGTGAAGTTACATCATCTCCCTCGTACTTGCAATCTCCAGCTAGAATCTTCTGCCCATGCTAAGATTTCATGTCTTAAACCACTATCTACAATTCCGGAGGGACTATAAAATTCCCATGTCAGAACCACAAGACTAGTATGCCAAACTAGTTAATTAATAATTCAGTCACATCCGGTTTATTTCATCCTATGTTATTGTATTATTTACGTTGGAGAACTATGCGGTTTTTGCTAAATGACAATCCTATGAAAATTGGGATAACAACGATCATTACATGTTCAATAGAGTAGTTTGAGCAATTAAGCTATGCAAGGTTTAAAAGAAGGGTCCTGGATCCAATGAAACATAGACGACTAGAAAGTGGAAGAAGCACAACATTGCCAGACCCAACAGACCTGGTCATGGGCATGATAACAGATATCACAAATAATTGCAGTGAAATAGTAAAGCAACTTACGATGAGACATTGCGGTACAAATGTTCATAAGATTTCCGCAGCTTCTCGTATGATGAGACACTTTCATCACTGAGCTCTCCTTTAGCATTAAGGATTTTAGAATTTTCATGCTCCATTTGGCGAAGTGACTGAAAGTATCAAGAAAATTCATTATTTATAAGTTGCAACTGGTTTTCCACTATGAGAGAGAGAGAGAGAGAGAGAGAGAGAGAGGAGAGAGCTATCTTAGGTCAGGAAGGAAACTCTTACAGTATGCTCGGATTGCAGCAGTTCTGCAGCAGCAGCATAATATGTTTGAAATGCCTTCCTGAAGAATTTCTTTTGATCTGTCGTGATATTAAGGCCCTTAAAAAACTGTTGCAAAAATTCAGGATAAATATAAGTGACACATAATTACAGTCAGTCACGCCTTCTGCCTATATGATATACTATAAAATAACTTCAATGGAATGCCAAATAAGGCAAATAAAACAATATTGAAATAGGTGGAATGTACCAAATAATGAACACAAAGCCAAAGAGAATTTGTACCTCTTCATGAATTTCTGGCCCAGCGAGTGGAAGGCCAAGAAACATTCTTCCCTGACGAGCAAAACTAGCAAGAAGAGTCAAATTTGTCTGAGTAGTATCCCGATCCTTTAAGTGTTCTCCACTGGCAAGATCCTTAATGATATTCACGAAAATACCACCATCTTCTATAACTCCAACAAAGAAAAGTTCCAAAAGGAGTTTCAAAGTGCTTCGCTTCTTCATGGCCCTCAAGTTCTTGTCTGCTTCTAAGTCATCCCCAGACTTCCCTGGAAAGAAGACTTTCAAAAGACCTTGAAGCAGAGTTGGGGAGAAGTCTTTGTACCTTTGATGGAGCAGAGAGCAGATCTTTGAAAAATAAAGGCATGTCAGAAGTATTGCATTCAAAAATGTATTTTATGCTCTACAAAATGAACAGGTAAAGCTTGCAGGTGTGCATGCCCGCTCAAACACACTGCCCATTTAAAAGTAACTTCATTTTTTCTCTATGAGAATTCAATTACTGCCAAACCTATCATCCTTACTAGCTGAAAAGTGTTACCAACTTACTTCCCCAGTAAAGACCTGCGTGATACACTCTACTAGTTTTCTTTTTTGGGCGAAAAAAATCCAAATAGTTAACAACAGCAATATTCAGAATTTTTTTCCAAAATTAAAACAGGAAAAACATTAAATACCCAAAGACATCTAACTGGATGCATGTGAACAATGGAATGAGAAGCAAGAACCTTGAAACCAGTACAAATAATGGCATGGTGAGGCAACTTATCATCTATCCAAAGACCCAAAAACTAGACAAAACAACATCAGATAGCGCAGTGTCCATTTCAGCAGAAATAGTACCATGCATTTCGCTATTATACACCTTGTCATTCAGCAAGTGCTGTCGTCTATTCTTAAATAAGATAAGAAAATATAGATCAGCATTTTGGAACCTGTGAGTACAGCACTAGATGACTAGAAGTTCGTGTAATTCTAGAAATGTTAGGGTCTGAAGATAATCATATTGTTTCTTAAATTCTTAAGCAAACTCACTGTGCAAAAGCATTAGCCTAATATTTTCTAATTCATTCACTGGAGGAAATCCAGACTAATATTTTGAAAGTAAAATCATGGATAGATGACCCAAAGAACTTGATTAACTAAAACTTCAAAAGAAATATAAAAAGAGTAAAAGGAAAAAATATATAAACGCTTCTGAAATATCAATTAAAATCATAAAAGCAACCTGCACTGCTGCTTGTATGTCTGACGATCGAAGCTTGGCATCACAAATAGCAGTAACAGCTTCACTGACAAATTTGCTCAGGTTGACAACTCTCAAGTCATCCATCAACCCTTCCCGCTGCTCTTCATTTATCTGCTTCAGTTTTTTAATAACTGCTGTGTTGCGCTTAATGCTAGAATCCAGTGTCCTAAGGAATCCTGTGTCTGGAAGTCAAAAATAAATTTTTTTATTCTCCAGTATCATGTAGCAGTCATACATGTCAACTATGCTATCAATATTGTGTGTTTTTAGTTAGCCAGGTGATTATATTGAAAAATCGTAAAACAAACATGTCAACAAGAAAATCTGTAAAAAGAAAGACATGAAACCCTGAAGTATAAAATATCTTCGCAATGAACTTATCTAATTATAAAAATTTCTATAGTAAATTTTTTTTATTAAGATGTAAAACAGGAGTCATTAACAGAGCAATACATCACAATTAAATCCAAATATAACAGTCAAAAGAAAACCTACCCAAAACAGGCGGGGAAAAAAAAAACTTTAAAGGGCGAAATGATCCTCAATCCCTTTCAGTTTAATGTTCATTAGCCTTTTTAACAAAGAACATTGATAACCTCAAATGAAGCAAGAAGCTTCCCCAATATGCCAAAATGTAACATGGAAGCGTCAACAAAGTGTCAGGAATTATAAGGTAGAGGAAAGTGTATCAGCATTATAATATTACACCAACACACTGGTTTTGAGAAATTACGAGTAAATTATAGATTATTAGACATCTAATTTGGTATGACTTCAGACTGAACTAAGCAGCACTCATGTGGAGGACCTCAAGTATTTGAAAAAAAGACTAGGATTAAATCTTTTTAGTATAATTAGTAGCAGCATAGAACAACCTTACAAAAAGTGCCAGCCATCATCCCCTTGTTTGCAATTTATGTAATTAGGAATGGCAATTTTGCAAGATTACATGAGTCTTCTTCCCTCATACATTTTCACTCATTCTAAGTACTTAACAATTATTTCATCATTCACTTGCATACCAAATACAAGAATACCACTGTAGTCTTACCAGGCCGCTCGGGGTTCAGATTGCTTTGACGAAGAGCCATCTTTGCCTCAATAGATTTCTTGATTTCCTCAAGCCGAGCAGCAGCTTCCTGCAAAAAAGAATCAATAACTACCTTACCAAAATCACTTCTGAAAGACATTCCAATTTACAACACAAGTAACCCAACTATTAATCCATCCTTAGCTCAATGAGGAATAAATATAACAAATTAAATATAGTGGTTTCAAAGCTTATATCCAAAGCTTGTGAGTAATTAGTTCCCAAGAAGTTCCATCTCACTACACGTTCCAAGACTCAGGAATAAAAGAAAGAATATTAAAAGGGGCAATGAAAGCAACGATCTCTAAAAGTGACAGATGCAGCGACTTACCTCATCATCTTGCTTCCCACGAGGTTCATTGCCAGCACGGCATTCCTCCTCATGGTGATCCATCTCTGTACTTGTCTCGACTCACAGAAACCTATATAACAAGAGTTAAAAGGCATGTCAGGCTTAAATTAACACCCAATCCACACAAACAAAAGACGATGTAAAACAGAAAAACACAAACCTTGAAAAAACTAACATAATTAAACAAAGCCACATCACAGAATTGATATATTAAACTTCCAAGCATACTAACCCCATGCGTGCAAAACTTTCATATCAACAACGTATCTTCTTTTCTAATTATGCAACTTGCAATTACACAATTTAGACTGGTGAATGCACCCACAACCTCCATTTCCCTGAAAACCCGAAAACGAAACGAAACTAATGGGGTGTTTACCCTGACGGTCCTCTTAGAAACTAAGTAACAAGATACCACTATTGACAAAAAAAAAAAAAAAATCCAATTGCCATGCAAAAGAAGAAGAAACTACAAACACCCAAAAAAAAAATCATCAAATAATAACTTACTATTTGATTTAGGGCAAAACATTATCACCTGATATAAGCTCCAATTAAATTCAAATAAACTTTTAGCTTTGATTCCAAAAATTCTAACCCAAATGAGCACGAACCCTATCAAAGTAACACGAATTTGATTCACAGGCGAAGATTACTGAAGTCTACGACGTCGTTTACGGCGACTGCATTCCCTACCGAGATCTCACTTGCGAAAAAACCGCAATATGCATACACACGTATATTTGCGTGGGGGAGGGGGGAGAGAGAGAGAGAGGAATAGGGTTACCTGATCGAGATTACGCCGCGACGTGATGAAGATTGCAGAGAAAGAAAGGAATACAGTGAGTTCAGAGATGAGAGAGAGAAAGAGCAATGAAGCTGAGTTGCGACGAAGCGAGACGATGATCCAATTGGAAATAACCGACTGGTAAAGGTCAGTTTCTAGGGTCGGACTCGGAGCACGGATTTTGCCCGTTTTAGACCCGCTTGAGAAAAATGGGTTGTGGACCTTGCGGTTAGACAGACAGCCCACTTAAATAACCCATTTCAGGTGCTTTTCTTTGGGCCATTGGTATCTCTTTCTTTTCAGTCCAATAACCTATTAAGGGTAAAAGCAAGAGTTAAGAGCCCGTTTGTTATCCATTTGATTTTTTGTTTTTTTTGTTTTTAGGGAGTTTTAACAAAACACTCCCGGTACTGTTCACTTTTAACGAAAAACCACATTTTTACCTTTAACTGACACTAT
>JAOTRO020000016.1:3989114-4003394 GCA_028566515.2 Pyracantha coccinea | reverse complement strand
AATTAAGAAGTTGAACTCTTCTTCCAACATCGCTAGGAGCATGGATGAGACGTCCTTCATACAAGTTGAGAGTGTGGCAACCAAACGCGAATAGTAAGCTAGTAGCTCCAATGAGGTTCTAGGGACATTAAATACTGCCCTCACAAGCTTTTTCCGATTTGCTTTTGAATTTAAATAACAAAACTCCACCTGAAAATATATAATAAATTTTCAACGTCAATCATAAGGTTAGATAGCCGAATGTGGGTGTGTATTGTGTGTGAGAGAGAGAGAGAGAGGAGTGGGAGTGGGGATGGGGGTGGGAAAGAACAGTACTAAAGCTCAGACGGAGGTAAATTACAGTCAACTGATCAATAAGATCACGGCTCACGCAACCAGGAAGCCTCTGCAGTAAAGCATCCAAATTTGTCCCTTCAATACTTTTGAGCTTCTCTTTCTCATGCTCTCCTTTTCTATCACCTTTCTCTTTGTCTGGATCTTTGATCTTGTCTTTTTCTTTTTCTTCCTTGTCCTTTCCTTTCTCTGTGGTTTTGCCCTCTTGTAAAGCACCAACATCTGCAGAAGCCTCTCCAGTATCTTCTGCAGTTTGTTGACTTTGGTCTGATTCAAGTGTGGGTTCCTTAATAAAGAAAATTAAAAAATGTTCATCCGAGTATATAACTACAAGTATAAACTTTTGCTAGAGTAATCGGGAATCTTATTCTTCCAAAGAAGGCAAAATACCTATATAGTCCACAACTTAAGCCACACAATGTCATGAAACTCAAGTGAAAACAGAAGATAAATGAAGAGAAAGATCACAGAAAAAAAGATCTAGCTCCGGAAGACCGAGATTAGTGAATACAGAACCAATTGGATTACAGAATAGCAATAACTGGTGATAAATGATGATAAATGCTGAGATTTTATTCCTTACAGTTGATTGTTCCTGGGTCTTTGAAGATTGATCACTGCTTTTAAAGTCTGCTTCTCCCAATAATACTGCCGGTACAAATGCTCTGGAAATAACAAAAACATACGTTTCAGGTCAATCTCTGCTGTATAAGAAGCACCATCTAAGAGAATTATAATGACTGACACAAATGAAATATATAAAAGCCTTATTCTTTTTCCCATTTGACAAGTGACAGAAGAATATCATTGGACTGAAACAAACCTAAGATCTGGTAAGCATTCGTAGAAAGCCCTTGTATCTTCATCATCCCATATGGCTTCAAGTGCCGAAGAATCCTTTCCAGCAGCAGATGAAGCATCCTCCCCACTAGTAACCCTTGTTGTGTGACCATCGTCTGGCATTACTGGGGGCTGCATATCAAGTGCTTCTGCTAAACTGTGAGAAAAACAGTTTCTAACATATGTTATCCAGAACTAATAAAGAAAAATAATCAAAAAAGAGTTTTAGTAAACTAGTGGCTAGTGTGACTTCAAATTAAAGAAAGCAGGAGCATCTGGCACCACACTAGAGATGTTGAAATGAGATGCTTTCATTTGCATCTATGGGTATGGTCCCCATGCTGCTGTTAAATTTCCTAGGCATTCTCTCAGGTCATAGTTTGCTCCTACTACTTTCTCTGATCTTTTTTTCTTTCTTTTGTTATGTATAAGGGATTATCAAGTATTATGCACCTAGCTAATGCTTACTTTAGAGTGGTTTAACAAATTTAATTACTTATCCAATAGGTGAAAGTAAAGTTACATCATCTTCCTCATGCTTGCAATCTCTAGCTAGAATCTTCTGGCCATGCTAAGATTTCATGACATATACCACTATCTACAATTCAGGAGGGACTATAAAATTCCCATGTCAGAACCAAAAGACTAGTACACCAAACTAGTTCATTAAGAATTCGGTACCATCTGGTTCATTTCATCCTATGTTATTGTATTATTTATGTTGGAGAACTATGCAGGGTTTCTTCTAAATGACAATCCATGGAAATTAGGGATAACAATGATCATTACATGTTCAATAGAGTAATTGGAACAATTAAGGTGTTCAAGGTTTGAAAGAAGGATCCTGGATCCAATGTAACATAGAAGACTAGAAAGTGAAAGAAGACTCAGACCACAACATTGCCAGACCCAACAGACCCGGTCACTAGCATGATAACAGATACAGACAAATAATTGCAGTGAAATAGTACAGCAACTTACGATGAGATATTGCGGTACAAATGTTCATATGATTTCCTCAGCTTCTCGTATGACGAGACACTTTCATCACTCAGCTCTCCTTTAGCATTAAGGATTTTAGCATTTTCATGCTCCATTTGGCGAAGTGACTGAAAGTAATCAAGAAAATTCATTATTTACGAGTTGCAACCAGTGTTCCACTATGAGAGAGAGAGAGAGAGCTATCTTAGGTCAGGCAGAAAACTCTTACAGTATGCTCGGATTGCAACAGTTCTGCAGCAGCAACATAATATGTTTGAAATGCCTTCCTGAAGAATTTCTTTTGATCTGTTGTGATATTAAGGCCCTTAAAAAACTGTTCAAAAAATTCAGGGTAAATATAAGTGACATACATGGTAATTACGGAGAGTCACTTCTTGTGCCTATATGATATTATAAAATAACTTCAATGGAAAGTCAAATAAGGCAAATAGAACAACACTGAAATATGAGGAATGGACTAAATAACGAACAAAGCCACAGAGAGTTCATACCTCTTCATGAATTTCTGGCCCAGAGAGTGGAAGGCCAAGAAACATTCTTCCCTGACGAGCAAAACTAGCAAGCAGCGTCAAATTTGTCTGAGTAGTATCCCGATCCTTTAAGTGTTCTCCGCTGGTAAGATCCTTAATGATATTCACGAAAATACCACTGTCTTCTATAACTCCAACAAAGAAAAGTTCCACAAGGAGTTTCAAAGTGCTTCGCTTCTTCATGGCCCTCAAGTTCTTGTCTGCTTCTAAGTCATCCCCAGACTTTCCCGGAAAAAATACTTTCAAAAGACCTTGAAGCAGAGTTGGGGAGAAGTCTTTGTACCTTTGATGAAGCAGAGAGCAGATCTTTGAAAAATAGAGGCGTGTTAGAAGTATTGCATTCAAAAATGTATTTTATGCTATACAAAATGAACAGGTAGAGCTTGCAGGTGTGCATCCCCACTCGACATACTGCCCGTTTAAAAGTAACTTCCTTTTTCTCTATGAAATTTCTAATTACTGCCAAACCTATCAACCTTACATACTAGCTGAAAAGTGTTACTGACTTTCTTCCCCAGTAAAGACCTATGTGATACACCCTGCTAGTTTTCTCTTTTGGGCTAAAAACATCCAACTAGCTAGCAACAGCAATATTCAGAATTTTTTCCCAAATTCAAATAGGGAAAACACCAAATACCCAAAGACATCTAACTGGATGCATGTGAAACAACAGAATGAGAAGCAAGAACCTTGAAATCCAATACAAATAACGCGTGGTGAGGCAAGTTATCACTTATCCAAAGACCCAAAAGCTAGACAAAACAAAATCAGTATCAATTTCAGCAGAAAAAGTACTAAGCATTTGACAATTATACACCTCGTCATTCAGCAAGTGCTGTCGTCTTTTCTTAAATAAAATAAGAAAAGATCAGCATTTTGGAACCTGCGAGTACAACACTACATGACTAGATGTTCGTGTCATCTTAACATTTCTAGAATGACACGAAATCATGGGTAGATGACCAAAGAACTTGATTAACTAAAACTTGATGAAATCCAGACTAATATTTGAAAGTAAAATCATGGGTAGATGACCAAAGAACTTGATTAACTAAAACTTCAAAGGAAATGTAAAACGAGTAAAAAGGAAAATATATATAAATGCTTTTGAAATATCAATTAAAATAAAAAAGTAACCTGGACTGCTGCTTGTATGTCTGACGATCTAAGCTTGGCATCACAAATAGCAGTAACAGCTTCACTGACAAATTTGCTTAGGTTGACACCTCTCAAGTCATCCATCAAACCTTCCCGCTGCTCTTCATTTATCTGCTTCAGTTTTTTAATAACTGCTGTGTTGCGCTTAATACTAGAATCCAGTGTCCTCAGAAATCCTGTGTCTGGAAGTCAGAACAAATTGGTTTATTCTCCAGTATCATGCAGCAATCATACATGTCCAGTATGCTATCAATATTGTGTTTTTGGTTAGCCAGGTGATTATGTTGAAAAAAGTATAAAATAAACACAACACGTCAACAAGAATATCTGAAAAAAAAGAAAGACATATAACCCTGAAGTATAAAATATCTTCGCAATGAACTTATCTAATATTTATATATAACAATTATATCGTAAAAACCTTCATTAAGATGAAAAACAGGAGTCATGACTCATAATACATCACATTTAAATCCAAATGTAACTGTCAAAAGTAAACCTACCCAAAACAGGGAAAAAAACTTTAAAGGGCTAAATGGTCCTCAATCCTCATCAGTTTAATGATCATTAGCCTTTTTAACGAAAACACTGATAAACTCAAATGAAGTAAGAAGCTTCCCCAATATGCCAAAATGTAACGTGGAAGCGTCAACAAAGTGTAGGAAATTATAGGGTGGTAGTGGAAAGTTTATCAGCGTTATAATATTACACCAACACACTAGTTTCAAGAAATTACCTGTCATTCATAGATTATTAGACATCTAATGTAGGGTATGACTTCAGATTGAAAGCAGCTAAAGGTAACTTATGTGGAGGACCTCAAGTTGTTTGAAAAAAGATAATGTTGTCGGCCCAATTATTTAGGATTAAATCTAAGTATAACTAGTAGAAGCAAAAAACAACCATAGAAAAATTGCCAGCCATCATCCCTTTATTAGCAATTTGTGTCATTAGGAATGGCAATTGTGCAAGATTTACATGAACCTTCTTTCCACATACATTTTCACTCATTCTAAGTACTTAATAATTAGTTCATCATTCATTGGAATTATAAATACAAGAATACCACTATGGTCTTACCAGGCCGCTCAGGGTTCAGATTGCTTTGACGAAGAGCCATCTTTGCCTCAATAGATTTCTTGACTTCCTCAAGCCGAGCAGCAGCTTCCTGCAGAAAAGAACCAATAACTGCCTTACCAAAATCACTTCTGAAAGACATTCCAATTTCCAAGAATGCGCACAAGTAACCAAACTATTAATTTAATTTTCAAATTTTCCTATACAATATTATTTTTAAAAAGGGAGGTGATTTTTACGCACCCTTTTTAGCTTACACACCCCTCTTTATTGCCATCGGATTGAATAAATCAAATGAAATCAATGCACAAGATTAAAAGGGGTGTGCGAAAGGCTTAAAAGGGTGCGTGTTAATCATTTCACTTGAAAAATTGTCCAGCCTTAGCTCAACTGAGGAATAAATATAATGTAAGTACAATGGTCGCAAACTTATATCAAAAGTCTAAGAAACTTCTCCTTTTCAAATTACTAATTAGTTCCCAGAAAGTTCCATCTCACTACATGTTCCAAGACTCAGGAATAAAAGAAGGAATGTTAAAAAGAGCAATGAAAAAAGCAATACAGATAAGAAGTTATAAGGATCTCTAAAAGTGCCAGATGCAGCGACTTACCTCATCATCTTGCTTCCCATGAGGTTCACTGCCAGCACCGCCTTCCTCCCCATGGTGCTCCATCTCTGTACTTGTCTCCACTCACGGAAACCTATATAACAAGAGTTACAAGACATTGCAGGCTTAATTAACACCCAATCCACACAAACAAAAGACAATGTAAAACTGAAAAAAAAAATAAAAAAATAAAAAAAAGAAAAAAACTAACAGAATCAAACAAGGTCACATCACCAAAATGATATATTAAACTTCCAAGCATATTAACCCCATACATGCAAAATTTCACTTAAGTTTCATCGAATAACCAAGGAACCTTCAAAAGAATCATTAACTTAACAACTTTTCTGATTATGCAACTTGAAATTACACTATCTAGACCGATCAAATGCACCCACAACACAAGCCCTCTTTCCCTAAAAAACAAACCCAAAAACAAAACAAATGGGGTGTTTCCTCTATGTCCTCTTAGAAACTTAGTAACAATATACCACTATTGACAAAAAAGAAATCCAATTGGCATGCAAAAGAAGAAGAAACTACAAACACCCAAAAAATAAAACCATCAAATAATAACTCACTATTTGATTTAGGGCAAAACATTATCATCTAATATAAGCTCCAATTAAATTCAAACAAACTATTAGCTTTGATTCCAAGAATTCTAACCCAAATCAGCACGAACCCTATCACAGCAACACGAATTTGATTCGCAAACGAAGATTACTGAAGCTTACGACGTCGATTACGGCGAGTGCACTCCCTACCGAGATCTCACTCGCGAAAAAACCGCAACATGCACACACACGTATATCTCTGTGTGTGTGGGAGAGGGAGAGGAATTGGGTTACCTGATCGAGATTACGCCGCGAATTGATGAGGATTGCAGAGAAAGAAAGGAATACGGTGAGTTCAGAGGAGGGAGGAAGGGAGAGGGAGAGCGGGCCGAGCCCAATGGTTAGAGAGCAATGGGGCTGAGTTGCGACGAGGCGAGACGATGATCCAAATGGAAAGAACCGACTGGTAACAGTGAGTTTCTTGGGTCGGACTCGGAGCACGGGTTTTTTTGTTAGAAAGGTAGCCCACTTAAATAGCCCATCTCAGGTGCTGCCTTTGGGCCATTGGTTTCTCTTCCTTTTCAGTCCAATAGTTCTTTTCTTTTTTTCTTTTTTTTTCCAATTGAAGGCAAAAGCATGAGTTAGGGACTCGTTCGATAACCATTTGAAAACTGAAAACCAAAATTATAAGGGAAGGGAAGGGAATACATGAGGAAAACTGAAAACCAAAATTATTTTAAGTTATTTTTACTTTTAAGACTTTATTTTCATTCATTTATGTATGTTTTTCCCCTCCCTCCCACAACTCCTCTCCATCCCACTCTTTCTCTCCATATACTTTTTTGCACAACTTTTGCACAAAACGTAAAAAGTGAAACCATATACTTATCGAATGAGTCATAAATTATTGTTTCAATGTTAATTAAAAGATAATGCTAGACAGACTAATTTTTTAGATCAAATTTGCAAATCATGTGATGTGTTACTATTTAAGTAAAATTTAATCATCAACAATCAAGTCATATGGTTTACAATTTTTGTTCTAAATAGTTGGTCTTCTTAATATTATCCTTAGGTTAATCTAATAATTATTAGTTATATTCTTTTAACACATTATACTATTCTAATAGAAAGGTGAGGTTAAATAGTTAAATACACGGTTAAACCAGTTAGTTAGAATTATTTAGATCAAATTTGCAAACTATGTGATGTGTCAACGTTTAAGTAAAATTTAATCATCAACAATCAAGTCATATGGTTTACAATTTTTGTTCTAAATAGTTGGTCCTCTTAATATTATCCTTAGGTTAATCTGATAATTATTAGTTATATTCTTTTAACACATTATACTATTCTAATAGATCCAACCAATTTCTAACCGTGATAGATTCTTCTAATTAACCAACTCAGGCGTGGGCTAGAGGGCAACCCACCATTTTTGGGAACTACGTCTTCCAGCAGAAAAATAACCCCAAATTACCAAACTACTACAATTTTTACCTTCCATTTAAACCAGTTGACCGTTATTAGGACCTAACCACAAACTATATAAATAACTATCCAATTGTAAGTCACATTTAGGAGTCCAAGACAATATCCTTCTGAAAATTAAGTTTAAAAACAATTTATTCAACATCATGAACATGTCTACCAAGGTCCTAGCAGTGCTGCTAGCGATTCTTGTCGTATGTTCACCGGCGTTGACGCAGGCACGACATAAACATTTGCATGTCACCAAGCACGACAAGGTTTTGATTGTCAAATCGAAGCCTAAATACGAAGCAAGAACTTTTGCTGATTTTAAAGTTGGGGAGCCACTCTACAGGGTCAAGGAAAATGGTGATGAGGTCTTAGTGCCTGCAACCGAAGTTGCAAGCATGTACCGGATTAGAGAATAATCGCACCCTAAATTATCTTAGTATTAAAGCTGTAATAGTAATACGATGAGCTTAAAAAAAAAACTACAATTATCATAATAAAATTGGAGGATCACTCATATCTTATTTTATGTGTAATTTTGTGCCGTAAAACATCAGATCATGGAATAGAATTATGTGTGTAAGATTTAATCACAAGTTTAAGAGATCAAATAAACATAAGCCTCTGTCCTCGAAAGAAGGTTAGGTTTAGGGTTGATCTCGAAAGGAGGGGTTTGTGTGTACTAAGATCTGTGCGGCTAGGGTTAGGGTTGGTTGTGACGATGCTACTTGTTGGAATTTTTGTTTGGGAATTTCAAAATACAAATATGTCCAATGTGATCAATGCTATGCCGCTATTACTTTTTTACTACATTCAAAGGTTTATTGCATTGTTTATAATTTTCAAGCAGTTTCTCCCTATAGAATCATATCATTGAAATCATTGTGTGGTGGTTTCTTTCATTTATAATGGAAAACGTTTTCTCCATTCAATTAGCTAATTATATGGCAAAATATTTAGTTTGCAAATGAAAGTCATTAGCTAAATTATTCATTATTGCATAGTAAAGAGATGAAAAATCATTTTATAGTCGTTGTCTCATTTACATTCAGCCATTATGAGAATTGTTAATGCAATATTCTTTTATATCCAAATGTTCTAATTGAGCTCTTTTATAGATATATATATATATATATATGTATGTATATGTATATGTATATATAAAGAGATCCTCATTTTTTGAAAGAAAAAAAAGGGATTAGGTGTGGGGCCTACTCCATATCGAATTTCAACGATCCGAACCGTCTATCTTTTAAGTTTCGATTCATAGATTATACTTGTAAAATTCAAATTTAATCCGAAACCATTTGCCTATTTAAGTATCACGATCAAATTTCTTTGTTTCTTCTATAACAAAGTATTTGTTCATGTCTTCGAATCCCATTAGATGTCTTAAACATTTCTGATTTGGCTAATATTTTACAAGTTCGATATGGTATGAACCCCACAACTAATCTCCATTTTTATAAAAAAAATAAGAATCTCTTTCCTTAAAAGACTTCGTGTGTGCATATATATATATATATATATGTATGTATGTATGTATGTGTCTTCATTTGTTCTAACCTTGTGCCTAATCTTTTCTTTCCTACGAAACCCCACCTGGTTGAAAGGAATCGGAAATTTGGAAAATTAGCCATATTTTGTAGCACAAAATGATTTTTAGCCTGCTTTTTAGAATTCTTATAAATTTAACCAAAAGTTCATGCAAAAGTTCTAAAATACCCTTGCATACATATGTTTTTTCGAATAGGTTTTGGCAGTTGTCAATCAATTCAGTTTCCTTTCTTGACTCAAATCAATTCAACCTTTTCCTACTCCGCCAGAGAGCTTCGTTGAGTCTATCAATGAAGACCCGGACCTAGCAATCCCACTTCGGAATTTCTCGAGCATCTGAACAAGAATGGATTCGTTGCACTGTTTCCTCACCGAATCAATCCACGTCAACGCTCTAATTAGCAAGAACCAGATGGAAATGGTACTGGGTCGAATGTAGTGGTCTCAAGTTCGATCGGATCGTACAAAGACGAGTCACTCATGGCACTGGGTCGAAATAGTTGCAAATATCAGTTACAGACCCTGCCTTTGCAAGTCCAGCCGGTGCAGCAAGAGAAGCTTCTCAGTGGTGGCGAATTTGAAAAGCCACTTGAAGCACTACAACGAGGTAGTGGGAGTAAGGTTGTGATAGCTATAGAGCAGGAAGAGGAGTGCATGGACATGATTATGAAGGACTTTCGTCATTGAAGGTTATATTAGTACTTTTATATCAACTTTTGATTATAATTATCATAAATTTAAAATGGTGGCTATAATTCTACTTAGAGTCTAAATTTTGATTATTTTTCCAAATTTCCCAAGAGAATCTTACCGTCATTTTCTTTCCTTATCTTTGAGTCATTTCAAATGCTATTGTAATTTTCACTTCTTATATGTCAAATGAAAGAGTCGAGTTGTTCACTCAATCCAAGTACTACGAGTGTACACTTATGAGGTTCAAAGGTGGTTTTATTTTGGAGAGTAGGGCATCATGTCTAGCCACACAGAGACATAGTCTCTGAGGGGCAAAATCTACTCTTAAGGATAATGATTACACGCCTCAATTATAAATCTTGTTCTAATCAAGCATGATGAAGAATAGCACTATGTCACAAGTGAAGGTAGAATTGAGAAGGCATCGTGGCTGCCATGAGGATGATCTGTTGGAATTGTCAGAGTATTGGGAGGGGGACCAGACAGTTCAGGATTCGGATGAGCAAAATTGGTTTCGTTCCCTTGAATTGGTGATTTTGCTGGAAATGAAAAACCATAGTGGAAATTACATGTATTTAAAGCGACGACTGGGCATGCAATGTTTGCACGCAGTGGAGCCGAGGGGTATTGGTGGTGGGTTTGTGTGTGTGGTTTGAAAGGAAATACAGCTGGTTGTTTTGGTTAATTATGCTAATTTTTTTTATTTTAGTTGTGGTGAGGATGCGTTAACTAAAGAGAGGTGGATATTGTTTGCTATGCATGCTAGCACATATGATAAAAGTAGGAAGTAACAGTAGCAAACAGTGCAGGGGCGTATTAAATCAAGTGGTGATTATTGCTTGGTGATCGGAGATTTTAATGATTTATTAAATGGTTCAGAGAAGACATGCAGCAATCCAAGAATTAACCGTGGGAGTATGAGTCGTTTTGGAATTTTGTGACTGACAGCAAGCTCTTGGATTTAGGGTTTATTGGCTACCCATAGACATGGAGTAATAAAAGGGAGAGCGGCTTTATTCAGGAGAGATTGGATAGAGCTTTGGCATTGGAGGGCTGGGTGCAATTACATCCGAAAGCTTGTGTTGAGCGTGTTAAAGGGCTCGGAGCCTCGGACCATGCCTTACTGGCGTTGAAAACGGAGCCACCTTCGGCGAAGTGGAAGAAGCGGTTTATATTTGATCCGAGATGGGGAGAGGAACAAAGATAATGGAGAAGGATAGCAAGCAAACCAGTTCGAAGAGGAGCATTGAGGAAAAAGAATGTACCAAACTCAAGAGGAGAATTCATGATTTGAAAAGATTGTTGTGTGAAGAGTATCAAAAACCTGTGTTTAAGGATAATCAAGGCAATTGGTTGCAGCTTGGTGATAAAAATACTAGATATTTCCAAATGATGGCTAATGTGAGAAGGAAAAGAAATGAGATTAGTAGAATCAAGGGTAATCAAGGCAATTGGTGGTGGAGGGGTGAAGGCATGGAGAAAGTGATCATTGAGGATTTCAAAGCTAGGTTTTCGGCTTCTATTAGACCCTCTCAAGCCTCAATGGTGAGGTTCATTGATATACTTGTTCCCTGATAAGTAATGAGCAGCAGAATGATAAACTTAATAGGCCTATTATGGATGCTGAAGTGTTTGACGCGGTTAAAAGCATTGGAGCCTTGAAGGCTCCAAGGCTGGATGGTATTCGTGCTTCGTTGTATCATAACTGCTGAGAGATAATTGGCCCTTCAGTGATAAATTTGGTTAAAGAGTTCTTAAATGGTTCAAGCCTTCATCTGATAAATCATACCAACATTGCGCTTATCTCGAAGGTGGAGACCCCCTGATGTGGTTTCTAATTTTAGACCAATTAGCCTACGTAATGTTACCTATAAGATAATTACCAAAATTTTGGTAAGTAGAATTAAGCCTTTGTTAGACAGTTGTATTTCCAAAAACCAAGGGGCTTTTGCCCCTGGAAGATCCATACAAGATAACATTCTTATAGCTCATGAAATCTTTGCCTCTTTTAAGACTAAAAAAGGTAGAAAGTGTGTTATGGCCATTAAGCTTGATCTGGAAAAAGCTTTCTCAAGTGGGATTTTATTAAAGAAGTGTTGGCTAAGTTTGGTTTTAATGATCACTGGATCAAGTTGTTCATGGAGTGCATTACTTCGGCGTCCTTCTCGGTTCTTATTAATGGTAAGTCATATGGTTATTTTTGCCTGTCCAAAGGTATTAGACAAGGAGATCCTTTTTCCCCTTATATTTTTATCCTTTGTATGGAGCCCTTAATTAGACACTTAGATAAGTTGGGAAACTCACCTAAAAGTAATGTCGGTATTTTGACTGCGCCTAGAGGCTACAGAATCTCTAATTTGATGTTTGCGGATGATTGTTTGATTTTTTGCTCATGCTACTGGCACTGCGGCTAGGAATATGGCTAGAGTTCTTGAAAATTTTGCCCAAGCTTCTGGCCAAAAGATAAACTTTCATAAGTCATCTCTTTATTTTTCAAACAATACTCTAACAATATTAGGAAAGACATTGTTAATATTTTTGCTATCCAACATAAAACCATGATTGGCAGGTATTTGGGTATCCATAATATTATCTTTTGGAGGGTTCAAGTTAATTCCAAAGAGCTTATTATCAAAATAAAGAATAAGTTAGATGGCTGGAAGGCAAATACTCTCTCTAAAGCTGGAAGACTAACCCTTATCAAGGCTAACTTGCTTGGTGTGCCCAATCATAGTACGTCATGTTTTAAATGTCATGAGAAAATATCAGAAACCTTGGATGGAGAAAGTATGAGGTTCTTATGGGAAAAAGATAGTAAGCTTGTCCCTGTGGCTTGGAATAAAGTTTGTAGCTCTCAAGATAGTGGAGGATTGGGCATTAGAAAAAGTAGCCATTTTAATAAAGCTTGTCTAGCTAAACTTGGATGGAAAATTTTAATGAATATTCAAAACTGGTGGGTTCAAATGGTTAAGAATAATATCTAAAAAGAGAGGATTTTCTTAAAGCTAAAGTCAAGCAACACCACTCGTGCGTCTGGAAAGGGATCCTTAAGTCTAAGAATATTATTAATTTAAGGATGAGGTGGATTATGGGAAATGGTGAGAGCATTTGCTTCTGGACCCATAATTAGGTTTTTCTTTTCCCTTTATCCAGCTTGATCCCATCCAGTAACCTGAATGATATTGAATTAGACTTGAAAGTGAGTTACTTCATCATTAATGGTCAATGGGATAGAAGTCCTCTGAGCCAATTACTTAATGATGATATTGTGGGTAAGATATGCAGCATTCTTCTTCCTTTGATGCCTCAAGATGATATATTTTGCTGGGGTCCCAATGCGAATGGTAATTTCTCTGTTAAGTCGGCAACTTGGATCCAAAATAGAAGTATTAATAATAATAATGTAAGTGAACTTCTCAAAAGAATGTGGAAGCTTAAGCTACCTCATAAAGTTAAGATGTTTAGTTGGATGCTTATCTTAGGAAGATACAAGAGATAGATTATCCAAGTTTGTCAACAATATTCCATCTGCTTGTCCTATGTGCAATGTTGAGGATGAGAATAGAGTTCATTTATTCTTGAACTGTAACTTTGCAAGGCTAATATGGAATTGTCAAGCTATTCCTAACACCATAAGATTATACCAAAATATGTACTTTATTGATTGGCTTAATGATCTTGTGGTTAAGGTTGATGTAGGCTTGTGTGATCTTAGTAAAGCTTTACTCATCTGTTGGCAAATTTGGAAGAAAAAAATCAGGTGGTGTTTCAGAATAAAGTGCCAAACCATTCCTGGATTGTTAAAGCTACCCTGCATCTTGGAAAGGATTTTATTGAAGCCAATAATTTAAGCCCTGTAAGTCAATGTGGTATTATCCCTTCCCATCGTTCCTATCCGGTGGCGGCCTCCTGATGCCGATTTTATTAAGCTCAATTTTGATGGCTCTGTGGTGAACCAAGGTGTAACTTCCGGTTTTGTGATTAGGAATGAGTCCGGGGAACCTATTGCTGCGAGGACTAGATTTACTGGCCAAAACACGTTTTTTGTTGCGGAGTCCCTTGCTTTGCGTGATGGTCTTTGGTTGGCTAAGGCTAAAGGTTTGTCCCGTATCATGGTAGAGGGTGATTCAAAATTGGTGATCAAGGCTATTAGAGGTAACTATAACCTTCTTTGGAGACTGAGGACCATTCTTGAAGACATTCGTTCGCTGGCTGAGTAGTTATTGGAGATTCGCTAGAATCATGTCTTTAGGGAAGCGAATTTTTTGGCAGATGCTATTACTAAAGTAGGTTTCTCGGTTGCTAATTTTCATGTTTGGGATAATTCTCTCCCTGTGGAAGCCTCTCAAGCGTTTCCTTTTTATTGTACCTACACTGGTTGCCCTAGGGGCTTCTCTCTTTAATTTATAGCCAGTCCACCTCTAAAAAAAATGTGCTGGCACTCAG
>JAOTRO020000016.1:3961353-3977758 GCA_028566515.2 Pyracantha coccinea | reverse complement strand
TTTGACACTTTATTTAAAATTAAACATGTCGGAAATTAAAAATAGAATCATTTTTTATTATTTTATAAATAAAAAATACTAATATTTTAATACAAATTATTTGGGCTATTCAGTTTTAGGAGTGAAAATGCAATAGACAATTATTGTTCATTAAAGAATATTACCATTCACTTGATTAGTCACAATGTACTACGGTCTGATAGTATTCCTCTTCACTTAGTTGGAAGTGAAAGGTCTTAGGTTTGAATCTCGTGGATGGCAAATTCGATACCAAATTAGACTACTCATTGCATGGATTAGCCAAATTCCTCATTCCCTTACTGTAAAAATATCGAAGTACTAAAAAAAACAAAAACTCCCCCTTCCCTTAATGTAAAAATATCAATGTACTAAAAAAAAAATTCATGTTGCCAAGAGGGACCTTTACACACTAGAAATGCCCTAAACCTCATATTGAAAATATAGAAAAATACCATTAAACTATAATGTAATAAACCATTATCTTTTACACTATATATGAGGTTGACAAATGACAAATCGTTGTCCTTAATGGATGGTTGGAGTATTTCATTATATTTGTTAGAATTAATCCATGATATGGTGTGCCACGTACGTCTAGGATCACCAAGTTGATTATGAAGAGTTGAGTGGGTTGATGAAGTTTGAAACAACTATTCCTCAGAAGATTTTAGACATGCATTTCCTTCTTGAGCACGTAGGGGAGATTTAATCTGAACCATTCATTTCAACCGTAAGACATCTATAAATTGACTCCTTCATTAAAAGAGCATGTATTCGTACTTGACTTGAGAGTTTGGCTATTGGTTTGTCAAGGTTAATCTGCAGATCATGGCTAATCAAGGTTATTGTGTGGTTTTACTATCTCTTACTTTGTTAAGTTTGGCTATTCATGGAGGCTTGTGCTTCCCTGAAATTAATGGAGATAACAATGGCTCTCCAAGTACCACTGCTGGTAAGGGAAAAAAATGGGCAGTTCTTGTTGCAGGATCAAATGGTTACTACAACTATAGGCACCAGGTTTAAGCTTGTCCAAAATTTTGATTAATTATAGTATTATTAGTAAATTATTTATCTTACTTATGTTACAAGTATTAAAATTGAGGGTTAGTTTTTAATCTTTTATCGTTCCATGCAGGCTGACATATGCCACGCGTACCAGATACTTAAAAAAGGAGGATTGAAAGATGAGAACATCATTGTTTTCATGTACGATGATATCGCGTACAACTCGGAAAATCCTCGAAAAGGTGTCATCATCAACAAGCCAAACGGACCTGATGTTTATAAAGGAGTTCCCAAGGTTGTAACTAATGTTCTGAGTTTGATTTTTAATTTCTAGCTGGTTAATTGTTAGTTTAACATTGTTTAAGTACCTGTAAGTATTTTTTTTTTCTAATGCAGGATTATACAGGAGATCATGTTAACGCACGCAATCTCTATGCTGTTATTCTCGGAGACAAAAGTGCTCTCACCGGAGGAAGTGGCAAGGTCCTAAGTAGCGGTCCGAATGACCATGTTTTCATATATTATGCAGACCATGGTTCTGTAGGATTACTTGGTAATTAGTAGTTTTTTTATTTTTATTTGATTAACTTTGAAAACATATATTTTGTGATCTTATATAGTCCCATAAATTCAGTAAATTTTGTTCTTCGGGTTACATATGACCGGTATATTGTATTCAGGGATGCCTCGGGATCGTGTCTATGCGAAAGATCTCATAAGTGTACTGCAAAAGAAGAATGCTTCTAAAGGTTACAAAAGCATGGTAAGAATTTTCACTTAACAGTCTTACTGAAGTATTCAACCCTTTTTTTGATGATTTTCATGTATTTTCTGAGGTTTTGATGCATTTATGTGGAAAAAAAAAATTAGGTATTTTACATTGAAGCTTGCGAGGCAGGGAGCATGTTTGAAGGCCTCCTTTCAAGTAATCTGAATATTTATGCTACCACCGCATCGAATGCAGAAGAGAGTAGTTATGGAACATATTGTCCCGGTGACCCATCAGTTCCTGCCGAGTTTGATACTTGTTTGGGAGACTTGTATAGCATTTCCTGGATGGAGGATAGGTAATGCAGTGCCTTTCTTTATGAAAAATGCTGTTCTAATCAAACAGAGTACATTACTTTGCCAGTTTCAAATACATTTTCGATCAAATGCTCACACTAATTACTTTGTTGTTTCGGTGACTTTTGGACCATATCTTCACATTTGAGAGCAGTGACATAAGTGATTTGCATAAAGAAACTTTGGAGAATCAATATCAAAGGGTAATATTTTGAAAATTTCTCGTACGTAAAATACTTATGGATATTATCTCTAATGTTGGTGAAATTATAATAATATGACCTTGTGACCATGTCGATTGAATCACAGGTTCGGAGAAGAACAACTAATTCTCATGTTATGCAGTACGGAGATATGAGTCATAAACAGGAGCTCCTCTTTGCTTACATGGGTGCAGATCTTTCTAATCGTAGACTTACTTCCACCAGCGATATTTCTTCACCCTCAATCCCAAGCGCTGTTAGCCAACGTGACACGAAGCTCCTCTACCTTCAGCAAAAGGTTTCTGCTCTTCTTTTATTCTGAATTCCAAACTTCAATGTGTTTAATTTTCATGCATACACATATATGTATTGATTAGCACATGCCAAACTCTCCGGCTAGAGAACTTTTCGTATGTTTTTGACAATTTGTATTTTTCGTTTATAACTATAAACTTTATATGTTTCAGCTGCAAAGAGCTCCTACTGGATCGCAAGAGAAACAGGGTGCTCAGAAGCAGCTGCTTCTTGAAATTGCTCATAGGAAAAACGTGGACTATAGCATAACGAAACTGGGGGAAGTTTTGTTCGGACACGAGAAGAGCTCAAACGTTTTAATGAATGTTAGGCCACAGGGGCAACCTGTGGTAGATAACTGGGACTGCTTCAAGAACTTTGTAAGTTCATCTCCTCTAATTCTATACATCAAATTGATGCAGACGACACGCAAGTGAATGTGCTTCTTTGTTCAGTTTTTTGAAGTAAATCAACAAGTTTTATCTCCGAGATAATTGATTTTGAGTTCTTTCCATGCAGTTGAATATTTATGAGAAGTACTGTGGACATTTATCTGCATACGGAATGAAGTACACGCGAGCTATAGCCAACATATGCAATGCTGGGATTACCACAGAGAAAATGGTTGCAGCATCTGATCAAACTTGTGCCAACAAACCCAATGTCTAGAGCTTCCTTTCTGATCAGACAAATGATCAATACATGTATGTGTGATGCGAATAAGAAAAAGGAAATAATACAAAATATTTTGGGAAATCCGTCCGACGCAGATTCTCAGAAATGGTCTCTGGACTCCGATGGGTGGTATTCGTGCATTATCTCCTCATACGCGAGGATTTCCAGTCTCATATGTTCATCAAATATATCATATCTTAAATTCAACTAATCAAAATACAATACTAGTTCCAAACTAATTTCAGAATCACAGACAATCATCTAATTCTCCTCCTCTTCGAAGTTCTGGCTTGTCTTCTAACATTTCTCACCTTGCTTAATTGAAGACGTCTAGAACTTCTCACCGTTGGAGACCTGCCCACAACGCGAACAGACCTTCCCCTAGACTTTAACCTTCCATGGCGATGGCTGCGAGTACCATGCCTACTTGAAGGGTAAATCGAGCTCTGCAGCCTGTCCTGTCTTCTCCTGCTGACTGACTTCCGCTTTCTACTGACGTTTAAGTTATGGTAGTTATCCCACAAGTCATTTTCTTCACTCGAACTGAAGCCTTGTTCTATGTCTCGAAATTGGCGGCGGCGGCGATGGCGGTGGCGACGTCGGTCTATCCTCCTGGTGTTCCTTAGCTTGTACCACAAGAAACAAGTAATATCTTCCAATGCAAACCAATACGTCTCACATGCAGCCCAACACATTTTACATAGGCTTTTTCCAACGCATTGGAAGATTCCCAGCTTGAATAATAGATAAAAGAACAACAAAGCTGAAAGAAAATAAAAGATACGAGTAATTAAGCAACAAACCGACCCTTCTGAAAGTGAAGCTCAAATTTAAATGCTCTTCGGAGATCATCTTTGAATCGAAGAAAATAGTGAAATTAAGATTAAACTAATTAAAGAAGGAAGAATTACTTATGTAGCAGAGGATCGATATCATTAACAGTCTCAACAGATTGGAGACACAAAGGTGCTCAATGAAACAAATCAAATCCCAGGGTTCTGAACAAACATCCCTGCGGAATCAAAAATATTATAGTATTAGTTGTGAAGTATAATCCAAAGGTAAATGTTGCATACAGTCACATCATCTTTGCTTGAAAATGAACATATGCAAGCAGAGAAGTGTTCATCCTCCCATCTTGCAAAGGGGAATACTTCCCCTTTCGATCTGCATCAATGCCTAGGAGCCTAACGCATTGTTTGTCCACTCAACAACCTCAGAACGTAAAGTGCCTATCAATAAGTAAAAATATGAACGCCATTGGCAAGACAAGGACATTTAAAGTTAAACTTCATGTATAGCGTATCTGTACTAGCATGAAGGGCATTACAATAATTAAGAAGTGCATTACGAAGAAATTCCTTCTGCCAACAATGTAATTCACCAAAATATTTTACCATCTAGGTAAGTTTACGAGAAAACGGAAAAAAAAATGTTATACAAAAGAGACTTGTAGGAAGCCTCCGAGTCAGTGTAACAGACAAACTACTGCAGATGAAATGAAGTCAGCATCTATTCCGGCAAAGTTGTAGGACATAAAGCAACTTACTCGCACGAGGTATTGAACATGGTCTTAAATGGAGCCAAAAATGCTTTCTCAAGTAGATCGCCGACCCCATTTGCAGCTTTACTAACGACATCCCCCATTACGATACAAGTTCAAATGAATGTGTTTCCTGCAGCCAACTCCTTTCCAGTCGCACTGTGACAAGAAGTCGAACTTTCTTAAGTTAAAGACCAGAGCCCTAGTTAGTTTTGTATAACATGGTTGTGGAGACCAAGATCATGCTGCACGAATACCAAAAGATCCAGTGACAAAACCAAAACCAAAACCAAATTCCATTTTTCTGTTAAATTTTCTGGTAAGTAATAATGCAATGCCGGTTACAAATATGAAATTATCAAATAGGAAATACATACTACTTACGTCTGTCTACTCCGTTCCAAAGAAGCCGGAGACAAAGAACTTGTTAGGATCGGAGACCTTCTTCCAATCTTCAAGCCTGCTATTAAGAAGAAAGAAAAAAACCCACCAAAATCCACGTCAAATACGTGCTAATCAATCCGGCATAACCTAAAATTTTGATGGAGTTACTCATCCATGAATGTATAAAACTAACATTGTCGGACATGCCAAATAACTGCAAATTCATGATCCACATAACAACTCGGTCCAATCAATTCTATTGATGTAGGAAAAGGAAAAGTACTTAAATTTGAAAAACTAACAGAATCGCCATCTAATTATCTAAACAGAACTTTGACTTGCCAAAAAAAGAAGAAGAAGAAGAAGAAGAAGAAGAAGATGTACGGGGAAGAAGAAGAGGGGAGCGATATCTCAGATGTGTAGGGTTCGGTGTTGGGGCAGGGCGTGAACAAACTACAGATAGGGGAGATGATGCGTAAGAGTGCGTTACAGAGGACAGAAGAAGGATATGTGCCATCCGACGGCGGGAGTATAATTTGAAAATGAGAAATTTTATTCGTATCTAACCAATTATATTAGAGTTAATCTCGGTTTACTACCTAAAGTTTCGTGGTTTTTAACATTTGGTACATGAAGTTTTTTTCATCTCAGAGTCGTATCTCAAGTTTTAATTTTGGGACACTTTTATACATCAGTTAAGTTTTCCGTTAGAACTTCTGTTAACTGATAACCTAACGTGCACGTGGACAATAACTAAAAGCCACGTGTCAATATGAGCCCACTTTAATATTTAAAAAAATACAAAAACACAAAAAAATAATACAAAAACCCACTCGTCATCTACCTCCCCCCTTCCTTCTTCCGTCTCTGCAACCTTTGATTGGTTGGTCTTTAGGTATTTGGATGTCATTTTACAAGGATAAATTTGTCAATAAATATATTATTTCCAAATGGGTAAGAAAATAAGACAAAGGAGTGGGCTTAGTAACAATTTTTTTAGAGCTTTCATGAAAAGGGTTTGGGCTAATTTTATTTTAACAAAAAATCATGCTATAAACTTATTTATAATGAAAAATAATTAAATATTCATGAAAAACCCTTAAATTTTAATATTAAAAAAAACAAAAATTTTAATTTTAATGAAAATGACACAATTTTAATATAAAAAATTAAAAAGAAAACCCGACGCCAAGACCCGTGTATCCATCACGGACACTGTTTTTGAAACTGAACATTATTTATGAAAATGAACACTATTTATGAAACTAAGTGGTACTATACTATTTATTGGTCATGTTTCATAAATTATGTCTTGTTCTTGGTTCACTTTCATAAATAGTGTCTAGTTCTTGGTTCACTTTCATAAATAGTGTCTAGTTCTTAGTCATGTTTCATCAATAGTGCCTAGTTATTGGGTTCAGTTTCATAAATAGTATCTATCTCTTAGTCCAGTTTCATAAATAGTGCCTAATTATTGGTCCATTTTCATAAATAATGTCTAGTTCTTAGTCATATTTCATAAATAGTGTCTAGTTCTTGGTTTAATTTCATAAATAGTGTATAGTCCAATTTCATAAATAGTTTTCACCTATTATTTAAATTTAGAAATAGTGTCTAATTTTTTATTTCGTTTCATAAATAGTGTCTACTTTTGGTCTAGTTTCATAAATAATGTATGCAAAATCAAAAAATAATTCAAATTAAATCAATAATGTCAAATAAAAAATATCCATCAAATAGTGAGTGCACATATAAAGCTTTCGATCATTTTAGTCTTGGATAGTAATTATATAATTAATCATGATGGCAAGGTCATGCAAGACCCCAGTGGAATAAGCACGAGATTAGGTTTTGTTGCATTCTCAACTCCTGAATTCAATAAAAAATTCTTCCTCGTTAATGTTTTCCAAGCATTAGTGGAGATCTGGTTTGATGATAAGAACAAGTTGGAGATCAGGTTTGAGGAGGAGTTGTACCCAAAACAACACTTTTGCCGCTTTTCTTACACGCGTTTTTAGTTGGTTTTTTTTTTTTCTTCGTCTTTATCATTAAATATACGTCCGCACATAAAGTGTGTGAAATTTTTTATTCTTTTTAATTTTTGTTTCTTAAATTGAAGAAGAGAGGAAGAGAGTGTGAGAGAGCCTAAAAGTAGGGAGAGGGGGGAGAGGTTTATTTTTAATTTTTATTTATTTTTTTATTTTTAATTGTTGTAAATTAGGAATGTTAAAGTCACGTGAGATTCAAACAAAAACCAGCAAAAATCTGTCAAACCTGATCTCCAACTTGTTCTTATCATCAAACCAGATCTCAACAGAAGTGGGTGACTTGAAAACGTGACAAACTCCGGAAAATTTCATGACTCATCCATCATCTAACTTCAACTTAAACAAGATATGAAATCCAATCAAATTCAATCTTAAACACCAAACAACGCACACTGATAATTGATTAAAATTGGACTTCAGCTTTTCATCTGTACTTTGAGGCAAATGCAATGAAAACTGAAAAGCCAATTCATTCCTAACAACAACAAAGCGTTCTATTAACTAGGGTCTGCTGTTTGAATTCTAGAACGTCATTCTGCTCAATTTTGCGCCAAGTCTCAATTAATTTCTAACAAAAGGAAATTAATGTTAAACATGTGTGATATCGACCAACCTTCGCTCATAATTCTTTTTATACAGCTGATAACGGAATTTGAAAGAAAAATATATATTTTCTAATTTCTATACAGAGAAAAAATCACAACTTGAATATAACTGTGGAAGGGAACAGATTCATCTATGGCACACGCTCCAGTACATGCTGCAGGGCTTTTTTGATACCTTCCTGATCAAGTGTTGTCGTCAGTTGTATTTCCTGAACCTGAATCACAGATCATATAAACTACGTTTGTATGTGTGCACTTCCCAAAGCTTACATGTTCTTAACAGTGTTTGATTTGAGAGAGAGAGAGAGGTCGAACATAATGAAACTCACCTGCCTTCCCGCACGAGCAAGGAGAGTAAACTTCCGATTAATGGCCGGTGACTGTTTAAAAATAAAATAAAGATGAAGGTTTTACAATAAGAAACTAGAGTCGCTTAGATTGAGTCATTTCGCAGAAAGGAACTCACATTCGAAAGCCAAAGCTGCAGGTCCTGTGAAACCACCCTTTTCTCAAACCCCTGGCGACTGATTCGTACATCATCTATACTGGAATGTATTAAGGCAGCAACAATCAAGACATCAGTTTCTCAAAAACCAAGCAATTCACACAGTACGTTTGAACTCCAAGAAGATACTTAACGAGCAAGATGAATATACACACGCAAAATAAGATTACATTGTGACTCCAGAAAATCATTCAAAGGAGGCAAATGCTTTTGTAGCTAGCAAACGCCTTCCTCATTTACACCCATTCTGGAAGGCAACATTCATCACGTCTGGAATACTGTTGTTATAACATTACTACTCATATAATATAATAACTGTTAACATAACAAATGATCCAAAAATAAAGTTATGAATGGCAAATAAAATATATCGATAGCTCACTACACTCCCTTCTCATGTGTAGCCCCATCCTAGGGATGGAGATCCAAAGAATTGGAGACATCGAAACACATATGGGCGTAGCCCCACCCTGCACCTTGCAAACCAAAGAAGCAGGGAAGGGAGATTTGAACCCAGGACCTCATGCAAACCAACTATGATAGAATGTAAGATAATCGCCGACCCTTAAAAGCTTAAGTTGTTGGGGAATGAGCCAATAATGTATATCAAGTAAACAACAAAATACTGTTCCCATTAGATTCAACAAATAAATGTTTACAAGACACTCCTAATAAACTAATAATCTGAACTGCAATAGTTACCACACAGTCTTTGAAAACGTGTAATTTAATCACAACCAATGCTTTGGAGAACTTCATGCTTATAAGTGCAATTTTGGAATAATATATTTTGAAAAATATAATGAATTAACTTTTATCTAATGAGAAACCAAAGAGACCTGGACTACTTTGTTGCAAAAAAATAAAATAAAAAAATCATCCTTGTGGCCTCAATTCCATGCATGAGTTATCACCGAAGGAGTTGAATTTTGACCTCAGAGCATGTATGAGTTCGTGAATGGAGTTCGGTAGTTAATCATTTATTTCTTTATGCACACTTTTTTGAAGTTCTGAGAAAATCTAGTTTTTGGTAACTATCAGCAGTTTATGTTGAGATAAATATTGCCTTGACTCTTGACAGCAATGTTACAGTCTTGGAACTTTTCCAAATCCTAAATATTCATACGGATTCTAGTTTCTCAATCGAAGCCATTAAATTATTTCAGAAATAGCTCTTCATAAACCAAAAAATGCAAAAACCTTACCCATCTTCCTGTACTAGCTCTTCAAGTATGGATGCAAGGCCTGGAAGAGGTTCTATATCACTGCTAGTGCTAGTGCTAGTGCTCAAAGAATCAGGATCTACAGAGCCATCCTGTGAATCGTCAAACTCATCAGTTGAGAATTATAAACGAGACTACAACTGATATATCAGAGATTAGAATGTTACGAACCTGTGGTATTACTTTGTCCAATGTTTCTAGAAGCGGATCTTCCTCCAACTGTTTAATGGAAAGTGTAATTCTTGACTTCTCTCTGCATAGATTTTTATATGAAAACTCATCTGAATTTATCTGTGTAGATAAGTCAGGTGGAAACTAAACAATTTTTTTTAAATTTTACCATCACATGCACCTTAATTCTCAACTGTGTACTGTGTATCGGATCAAACAGATGAGAAAAGGATTTTGCATGTGATTGTGCGCGTGTGTGCATAACAACTAAGATTTCAATCCTACAATAGAACTCACCTATCGATATTAATAATCTTGACCCTTACGTCGTCACCCTCAGTTAAAATGTCTCTTATATCCTGAACTAAATCCCATGAAACCTCTGAGACATGTACTAGTCCAGTCAGATGATAAAGACCTGTTTCATTGTTTTAGATGCCAATTAGGAATCCCGTTCTTTTTTTTCATACCGAATCAAAATGTAGAACAGCATATAAGAAAATTACCATCAGGAAATCGCAGGTGAACAAATGCACCATAATCCTCCATAGAACCCACCCTAGCTTCAAAAACATCCCCAACACTAATTTGCTCAGAAAACTTTGACCAGACAGCTTCCTTTTCTGAGAAAATTAGTTTCTTGTTCTCTTCGTCTGCTTGGATTACCTAAAATATCAAGCAACTGAGATAATTTGTACATTAAAGACAACTCTTTTGTACATTCCAACCAGGAAAAATGGCAACTCTGTATAATAATTGTGACTAGGTAATAGAGTGAAACTTAAAAATGAAATCTTTGCATACCATCCTCTGGTCTCCCAAAAAGGAAAAACACGACTGTAAAATCTCAAAAAAGACAGATGCTGAACATTGCACCAACCATGGAAAACGAGTACTGATACAAGTACGAGTCCTAACTACATTTGTTTTACATTCATATAGTACTAATTTCATCTTCATCTTCTAAGACTCTAGATGACTTTTATGCAGTCTGCTTTTTCAAGCTACTTATGTTCTTTAAGTAGTCAGCCTTTCAGCCTTCCATTATTTTTTATTAGTCCGAACGTCGGCCTGGCCATTAAGGTCAGAAACAGATTGACCCAATTGACATGAGTTTTTTTTTTATAAGAACTTTTGATTGACATATCAAAGAAATAATGGTTCAGTCATCCTTTTGGTTTGAAAGTACAATGATATGACCCTCAACTAGTCACCACTCTCATGCACCCAGTTCTCTCTCTCTCTCTCTAACTTCCATTCAGAGCTTCAATCAAAGCAATTAAAGGTCAAGACACCAAAATTGCAATATCAAAAGCCTTAGATTTACGGATCCCATGCCTTTCCTTCTCTCCACTGTTGGCATAGGGGTGACTAAGTTAACCACTTTAAACATATATACCAAGGGTAGTCCTTGGTATCACAAATTCACAATTGAGGAACCATATCACAATTGTTAACCCACCCATGGGCAATAATCCAATCAAACAACCGAACCTTTGGAGGTACTTTCATCCTTCAAATTGTATTTGAGGAGATATAATAGGATATAGAAGGTTCCTCCATCAACTGACTCGAATAAGATTTAAAAGGAAAGACCCCGTATGGCCCCAGCATCCACCTCCGCCTATCCATCCTTGATGAAACCACATCTGACTGAGATAATAAGGGCATAAGCTCCCCAACTTCCAAACCATTCAAGTTTCTATGAAAGTTGAAACCCAATATCCCAACTTCTTTGAAACCGAGAGGGATTAACACACCCCCTAGGTATGCAAAAATTGTGACACTGTGATAGTCTGTATAATCTAGGAAAAGAAAAGGATACGGAATTTTCCCCAACCCACCTCTCTTCCGAAACCTCACCCTTTTCCCACTACTCAACACAAAACAGCAAGAAAAAACAAGTTAATGCCTAGAGAAATGCCCTTTTGATAAGTTGGTTTTTTCTATAAATATTAACAGTTTGGGGTGAATGGAATACTTTACAAATTAATGAAAAATATATTTATGTAATTAAGATCATCACCTTCACGGATATAAGTGAACCAGGTAAACCTTTTGCAATGTCTTGGAGGCCTTTTCCCCGTTCTGCATGAAATGGAATCATAAACATAATAAAATATAAATTACAAGTACACTTCCTAGGACATAAAGTTGGTAAAAAAAAATCATTCCAATTAACATAGATGTATGGATAATTGGATATCAGCATACTAGTACGAATATGCAGGATTGGTTCCCCTAATAGTAGTTATTCAATGTAAAGAAGGCACAGCCAATGCATACTGCATGCCTGTAAGTTTCCTTCATAGGAAGACTTTGAATTTGAATAATACACAAAACAGAGGAGCCTTAAATGAAACTTTAAGAAAAAAAATCATGTCAAATGTTTAACTTCTATGTCATACAACATATACAAGTAGAAAACAAAGGGCAAGCAAATAGAACGGCTACACTAAGAGATATTACCCCCCCCCCCAAACAGCCAAATGTTTCGTAACGGAAAGTGAAAGGCATCTCAAATCCATCCACATCAAGACCATACGACTCAATGGAAATTACTATCGACACTATGATATCAACAAAACTTAATTAATTTTAAAAAAAAACATTTGAAAACAAGAACAGAACATGAAGAGCAACTAAAATTAGTAAATCAGTACCTTTGCAAAAATGTGATGGGCTCAACTGTGGAAATGGAAGAAACCCCACTAGGGAATGAAACTTAATCAGCAAGCCTCCACCATTATATCCTTCAACCATGCCCTCATAGATCAACCCACTGTCACTATAAGCCTTTGCTACCTTCCAATCAGCAGATCTCTACTTCTTTGCAGAAATTAAGTATTAGCTAATACAAGAGTATGAAGAATTAAACTTGTGAAAACAGACTAACTTGAAATGCTTCTCCATTTTCAAATAATTATATTCTTCTTGCGGATAACGAATAAACAGAACAAACCACAGCAATGTCTCCATTTATTCTGGTCTATCCGCACCGGCAAAGGAAATATAATAATTTGCATTCTCCGAACCATTGCCATTATATTCATTCGACGGTTAGAAACTCAAAAATTATGGTGCTTAAGTCTACCTCTGATCACTCCCATTTAAAAACATTGCCCTTAAAACATGGGGTTGGGTTCTGTCATCCCAAGAGGCAAATGGGGTTCTTCGAATTCACATTCAACACATATACGCATGCCATACAAAACACAAAACCCCAAAACATCGAAAAATGAAAGTACGCAACACAAAATTACAAATTCAAAAACATCTACTACTAATCAAACAAAACATATAACAAGAAATTGGAAAATTGAACACACCCGAGCGTCTTGGAGGGCCTCTGCAGAGGCAGCCGAGTCCTGAACCAGTCCGGAATGTTGGGTGTCGGAGACTCCGCTGGACGCGTAAACCGAACATCTTCTCTTGCAGTGAGACTTGTGGGAATGCCTTGAGAAGTTGATGTGGTTCAACAGACGGGACTTAGTGCCATTGTTGGAGAAGGCAATGGCATCGCCGGTGGTAAAGAGCTTAGAGGAGGCTGAACCCAGAGCCAGTGCGCTTGTTTGCAGTGGCATTTCTTCTGCAGAATTTGGATTCTGGGTTTTGGGAATTTGGATAGATTTTCTTAGACACAAGGGTGGATTGGATAACGTTTCATTTTTGGTGGGGAAAAGCTTTTGGGGAACTCTGCTTGAACGCTCCAAGTGTCATATTCTTGCCCACATAATATCTCTAATCAATTTTTGTTAGACGTTGCATTGAATGAGGGCGGGTTTAGAAAGTTTTTTGTTAATATAATTGAAAGCGTTTTTAGTGAAGTTGTTTTTGGATTCCAAAAAGCTTTTGAAGTGCATTTTTAAGATACATTTGCGTTTTTACTACGCTATACATCAACACATTATGGTTTAGAGGGTTAATATGAAACGATCTTTTTTTGAGTGAATATGTGGAACTACGCTATAATGATTAAGAGAAACATGTGGTTTCTGAACCCATTGAGATGACCCAAGAATTTCTCTATTTCAATTTTGCTAGTCCTTGGGAGCAGCATAGCGACGAATAGTTCAGAATCAGAATAGGACGTGACAAATCAATAGGAAATGCTATTTGATTTGTAAGAATAAGAATAAACTTTAAGGATCGGTTCAAAAAGTATTTTCATCAAAAATGCCTTTAGTTATTTTAAAAGTATTTCCAAACGAGTCCTAAATGAATGAAAAATCAAGAGATGGAAACAAAAAGAAAAGTGCAGAATGAGAGAACGAAAGTGTAGAAATTATAGTATTTCATTTGGAGGCAAGCAGTGAAGCAATGCTACTTAAAATCCATTGTCTGACCATCCGTCTTTGAAGTTGTGAAAAAATAAGTTTGGATGCCAAGATTATAAGGAAAATGGTCAGTAAAAAATGGAGGTCTTAGCAAGAATCAGGTCCTGCTTAAATTACAGTCGACTTCTGACACTCGATACGATGTCGAATCAGACTACAAAGAATAATAATAAAGTAAACACCACCACCAACTCTATTAATCGTTTCTCATCCAAAATCACCAGGACACGGATATAATAAAAAAAAATGTTTAGTTCTATAGTTGATTCGAACAGCTCATGAAGAAGAATTCCCTCCTCCCATACGTCTAATAAATTTGACGACCCAACCCTATGAATATATAATTTATTTATTCACTATGACAATATTCACCGTAAAGATAAATTAAAATGACACAAAATTTGGCCTCCCTCCTTTACTGTGGTGTTTCATCAGCTTGTGGTGATACATGTACCTACACTTGTAAGTACCTACCTCGCAAATACAATCAGAACCCAGATTGCATGCTAAAAATGTGTCATTTCCGGCAAAAAGTACGACGGTAGCCTTCAATATCGTATCATATGTTTATTGACATTGCAGGAAAACTGCCTCATCGAACATAAATTGAGTGCAATATCTAGCTATTCAAATGAAAATTTAACATAAAGTTCGGCACATAGAACTTTTCGGATATTACAATTAATGGTTTGACAAATAGTGTGTGTCCAAAACAGGGTAAAGAGATGTACCCTTGCAATGGTTGTAGAGGCTACAGCCTTCCCGGTCGCACAGGGTTTGAGTGGCGGGGAAAGTGCTTTATCTTAATCGAGGAGACTTAAATGAAGAAAGTAGCCTCCCTTGGCTAAATCTCAAGTCATATAAGTTAGCACCAAATTCCATGGCTTTCCAACATAACTGATGGTGATGATGGGATGAAGAAAAAATCATGCATGCTTGAACAGTTTCATGCTGAGCCAGTGAAAATATACAGCTACCACGAGGACCGGCAGAGTCAAGGGCACCAAGAAGCAATAATACCTGTCAAAAATAAAAAACTATGTTGGAGAAAATATGAAAAACAGGAACTTTCAGTATACTACTACTCCCAATGACAAAAATCTAGTCAAATAAGTTTTCTATATTTGAAGTGACTGATAATTTGAACTTTTTGCCTACCATTAAAGCCAACAGTTGAGATTTTTTAGGTTTTGCAGATAGAAGTAGAACTTGCAAGCATATTTATCATCTTGTGTGTCTGGTTTTGTGGATTGTTTAAGGTTCAAGAATTGAATAATTCAGCATCTTCATTTAGGCCCTCTATGATATGTGCTTGCGTTGTGGAGAACAATCAGCTCATAACCTTTTTGTACCTACAAATTTTGTAAGGATGGCAACAAGGAACAGTAACTTCAGCCCCTCCGACTCATTGGTGTTGGAACAAACATGTTATGATGTGTGATCTACCATCAGCCTTCCCAATTATGAGTGATGCCTAAGAGCCCCTACTCTGATGCCTACATTGGTTTGATTAATCTCCCTCACTGCTGTGTTTCATCTTAGGTAATTACACACCTCCTGAATACAATTAAAACGAAGCTTTTCTCACAGATTGTAGCATCCTAGAAAGCTTCATTTCCATCTAAAAGTAAAAGCCTGTTCCTTCATATCATGTTTACCGAGGGCAAACTGCCTCATCAGCATAAATTTGCTGGCAATCTCTACGAATTCAAATGAAACCCGATAGCCAAGTCTATAATTCTGTCCCAAATTTAGCTTTGCTCAGGGCATGTTTACTTGGTATGGGAAGTTGGGTATGCCTCCACTTACTTTTCTATAACTTGTGCATTAGTAAAACGCAGCATATGCCGGGAATGAAAATGATGCAAACACGCCAATTGACATTAATGAAATACCGAAAGGTCATATGATCGAGTCGTGGAAACGGCCTCTTTGCAAAGCAAAGGTAAGGCTTCTTACGATAAACATTCCCCCAACCCTCGTAAAGCGGGGAGCCTTGTTGGCATGGGGTCGCCCTTCCTACTCCTCTAAAATTTGACAATAATTCAAAAAAAATCCACCAGCTGAAAAGCAACTAAATCATACATATTGCTACCAAAAATCTAAAACCATTCATTGAAAAGATCAAACAAGATCATAAAATGGTGAAAAATTAACGCTTGAACAGAAATATAGACAAATAAAAAATCAGGGAAAACAAAGAGAGAATGATGGAATTACCGGTCGCTTTGGATCGCGGATACAATAGGATTATCTGAAGGCGGAAGAAGCTTGGATATCACGGCGGCGTAGAGAAAACCCAGAAAGAAAAGGGAGCCGGACGCGA
>JAOTRO020000016.1:3948448-3960133 GCA_028566515.2 Pyracantha coccinea | reverse complement strand
TGATTACCTTGTTAATGGTGAATATCGTGTTGACAAAGGTGCAGCTCCCAAGATGTTGAACTGTCTCATGTAAGTTTTATAACGCAGCTAAGATGTGCAAACTTATGTTATGTGTACAACATGTGAGATTTTTTAACAGAGCTAATGATTTCATCTTTTTCCCTAGTGGGACCACACCTTACTTCATTTCACGAACATAGTAAAAGAAATAACACATGCGTCCAAAGGGGTTCCATAATCCAGAACAATTTGTGTGTATGAAAATCGGTATGATGATTTAAAGTAGGCAAAATGGCAAACCTATGCTTGTCACACTGAGCTTATGATTATGATTGTTCTTTTATGAATGAATTCTCTCAAACTTTTAGTAATAAAATTAAACCTTATATTGGCTTGAAAATAGTTAAAGAGCTATTTGGCTTGATGATGTTTTGGTTTGCAATCCTTAAGGCCTAGTGATTGATATAAGTGGGCTGTACTCTCTCACTCAAAATTAGTCACAGACCCTTGGATGAATTATCCATTTGAAAATTATTATACCATTTGTGTTCCTTATGTATTATGTCTAGTTCTGTACAGGAATGATTTGTTTTTCCATTTTTATGGTGATTAGGTACAAGCTGTCTTACTATCGATTTGGAGAGCTGACGACAGAGTATGGCAAACCACCTGGGTAAGTTTCATGTGTCTTGATAACAACTATAGGTGTGCATGTTTCCGTGCAAACAAATGCACAAGTGTAATGCAAAAGTGCAGTATGTGGAGTATGAGACACTACCAACAATTGTCTAAACTGATTGACAAATAGAAAACCTAGAAACCGGAGCCTGTGCATCCTTATTGAGAGAATGGCCATAATATGCCAAGAATGATAATACTAGGTGCTCTTCCTAAGTTTTATATTGCATTAAACGCTGCAGTAGACTGGTAATTATCCGTTGGCTTGGGTTTACACTACTAGTTGAAGCCTAGTACAGTATTGGGTGAAAATGGAGAGTACATTATTGCATAAACACATCTGTATGCGTATGTGGTGCTTGCAGTGCATTAGCGTGTGCTACCTATGCCAAATTGCTGATTGTAGTCGTTTTGTTTGACAGGTATGATCGTGCACGGGGTGTTGAAATTGGAAATAAGGATATCAAACTTGAATACCTGGAAGAGGCATTCACAACATCGAATTGGATTGTTCGTATTTACAAAGTGAAACCACCCAATAATAGGTGGTAAGTCCGGCTCTCTTGCAGCTACAAGGAAGGAAGGAAAGGACAATGGTGAAGGAACATGGTTAGATGAAAAGCGGAGAGATTGGAGTCTTGAGATACAGTTTTCAGAAGATAGTAAAAGCGTATTTTTCTTTTCTTAGACTTGGTTTGTGGCACTGAAGTTACTCATCTGATCCGGAACCCTTAATTGGAAGGCCGTCTTTTTGCCTCTGAATTACAACGGTTTGTTCATTGTGTCGTTGAGAGATTTTACAGTGTAACATTTGAGCAATTTTAATTTTTGTCTTACGATAAATTTTTAAATTAAGTGCGTTTATTACTTTTTGAAGAGAAAAAAATGAAGATTGGATGAGCCAAAAGCACCATTCATGCATGCATTCAAGGTTTTTTTTATTTTCGGTCAAGTGGTTCGCTGTGGTTGAGGGATTTCATAGAATCATAATTAATTTCCGCAGAGGAAACGACCAATAAGTTTCGTAATTTGAAAAGGTATTTTATTTTATTTTATTTTATTTTTAGTGCAAAATAAAATTCCACAAAGAAAAGAGAAAATTAAAATTATTCCTAAAGAAAAACCGAGAGAAAAAAAAAAAAATAAAACCAAAGCAGTCAGGTTGGATAAAAAGTAAGCAACTTGGGTACTCGCGCTTCATGTTTTCTATAGATAGATGCTCCGTCCCCGCCCCCCGCCCCCGCCCAGGTGCTCGCGCTTTTCTTGTACATACATTTACGCTTATCGTATCAAAATCCACACACAACTTGGCCACTGGGGAACAGACTTACTCCGGTTTCTTGCGTTATTGTGCCCAGACCTCTAACTTACCCCATGGCAGAGCACTCCATGCTAAACTAATCAGAGGCCTTCTACCGTTCTCTCCTTTTCTTCAAAACCATCTACTCAACATGTATGCTAAATGCGGCGATCTTATTAATGCTCTCCAACTGTTTGATGAAATGCCTCAGAAGAATGTTGTGTCCTGGTCTGCGGTCATTACGGGCTTTGTCCAACATGACTCTCCTAAGAAAGCCCTGTCTCTGTTTGGTCGTATGCACCGGGACGGCACCACCAAGCCCAATGAGTTTACCTTGGTTAGCGCCCTCCACGCCTGTTCCTTGTATGGGAATCTGACTCAAGCTTACCAAGTCTATGCATTCATCGTTAGGCTAGGATTTGAGTGGAATGTTTTTCTCAGTAATGCGTTTTTGACTGTTTTAGTAAGACATGGGGAATTAAAAAATGCTTTGCAAGTTTTTCAGAATTGCCCCAATAACGATATAGTGTCTTGGAATGCTGTGATGGCTGGCTACTTGCAGTATTCTTATTTGGAAATACCGACGTTCTGGTGTCGCATGAATCTCGAGGGAGTGAAACCCGACAGCTACACATTTTCGAGTGTTCTCACTGGGATGGCTGCTCTCACTGATCTTATTATGGGCGAGCAAGTTCATGCACAGCTTGTCAGGTATGGCTACGGGGCTGAGATTTGCGTGGGGAATTCGTTGGCTGATATGTACATTAAGAATCAGAAGTTAATGGAGGGCTTCAAAGCCTTTGATGAAATGCCTTCAAAAGATGTGTGCTCATGGACCCAAATGGCTGCTGGATGTCTTCAATGTGGGGAGCCAAGGAAAGCGCTTGAGGTTATTGATCAAATGAAGAAAGTGGGTATAAAGCCGAACAAGTTCACGCTTGCAACTGCCCTGAATGCCTGTGCCAATTTGGCTTCCTTGGATGAAGGGCAGAAATTCCATGGCTTGAGAATTAAACTCGAAACCAGTACTGATGTTGATGTGTGCGTGGATAACGCTCTGCTAGACATGTATGTAAAATGTGGATGGATGGAGGGTGCAAGGCGTGTTTTTAAGTCAATGAAGGATCCGTCTGTGGTGTCATGGACCACAATGATCATGGGGTGCGCACAAAACGGGCAAGCTAGGGAAGCTCTTGAGACTTTTGATAAGATGAGGCTGGAGGAAGACGGTATTGAGCCAAATTACATCACCTTCATATGTGTACTCTACGCATGTAGCCAGGTTGGGTTTATCGATGAAGGATGGAAATATTTTGCCTCCATGACTCAGGACCACGGAATCTCCCCAGGAGAAGACCATTATGCATGCATGGTGAATCTTCTAGGCCGAGCAGGATGCATTAAGGAAGCTGAGGAATTAATCATGAGCATGCCCTTTAAGCCGGGTGTTCTGGTTTGGCAAACTCTTCTTGGTGCTTGCCAGATTCATGGCGATACAGAAACTGGAAAGCGGGCGGCAGAGCATGCGTTAGATATAAACAGAAGGGATCCATCGACGTATGTGCTACTGTCAAACATTTTTGCTGGATTGAGCAATTGGGATGACGTTGGGATGCTTAGGAAACTAATGGAGGCTAGGGATGTGCAGAAAGTGCCAGGATCCAGTTGGATTGAAGTGGAAAAAGGCCAGGCATCATCACCTCTGTAAAGACCTGCTTAATTCCATTGGTACCTGCTTCCATATTCTGACCAACTTACTATTATTCAAACTATAAAATCTTAGACAAGTAGAAATTGACCTCTCTTCCTTCTCCTTGGAATTCCTACATGCTGTTTAATTGGGTGGAATTCGTTGGTTTCTCCTTGAGAGCTAGTAGTCCAGTATTTTATTGTTCCATGGCTGTGGCCCGTGGGGAGGTAATGATATTGTTCCATGGCTGGGCTTGAATTATCTAGATACAAGTGCTATTTATCATATTATCAAGTTAAACATTATCAGTCAAATTCGGTTTAAGACATGTTAGACAATAAAGCATTTCTTTAAAGTCAGAAATAGATAAGACGCTTGGAGTTTTATTGGTTCTTGTATGTCTGTAAAAAGAAAAGCAATTTTGTTGGAATTTTATTTTAATTATCCTGTTTAGTTTATTTATTTATTTATTAAATTTTAACTCTTCGGACTTGGTACTAACCCCAGGTCCGGGGGTTACAACCTCAAAAGATTTGCTTGAAAATGAATAGGGTTGTTTTCTTGGCATCCATATATTGTTGAATACACCCCACTTACTTAAAACACCTCATACTCACCTTTTAAACTAAAAACCATCTTAATACACCCCACTTACTAACCAAACTACCCTCACACCCCACACATTCCATACACCCCCACACACTCCACACCAAAATCCGCCTCAAGTCTTCATCTTGTCCCAAAAAATAAAAAAAATTAGTCTTTGTCTTGAGCTCATTTGCAACCTTGAAATAAAACTTTGTGAAAAAGAGAGAAGGGAAAAGAATATCTGCGACCTCCAAATATTAGTTTTGACTAATGTATACATTATTGTTGCTTCTTCTTTTCTAGTATTGTGAAAAATTACTTTGGTTCATGGAGTTCATCAAAACCTATATCAGTTGTAGTCTTTAATTCATGAATAATGCATTTTGGCAGATAAAGAGATTACATAACACAAATTAAATTAAGAATAGCTAAACAAAGCATGAGCAATAAGGGAAAAAAGGGAAAAAATCAAAATCTTTTTAAATGATTTGGAGTGCAGGAAGAAAATAATTGTTTTTATTTTTTATTTTTTAAGTTTTTAGGACTTAAATAGTCATTTTATACAAGTCATTAGTAGTAAATATTGAGTGGGGTGTATTCAATAGTTTGTGGGATGCAAGTAAAAAAACCCAAATGAAAGATTTTGCAAGTTTGAAACAAGTTAAAGCATTGCTTGGCATTCAAGTAAAGTAATCATGAATTCATGACGCAATATTTGATTCCATACAAATTGAGCCTTTCCTTAAATCGGCCCGATTATTCATCATCATCTTTCCAGCCTTTGTGTTGCTGCAAATCAAAATGGAAGCTTGCATAGTGTTTTTATTTTAAATCATTTTTAAATTAGAAAAGAAAAATAAAAGACAGTGTTTTGTATTGGGGCAAAGAGTCCACTCCTAGTCATCCACATCCGTCGAGTGGTCGTATATTGGCGCGCACTCGCCTAAACGCCATATTTCATCTCTCTCTCTCTCTCTCTCTCTCTCTCTCTCTCTCTCTAAAAAGTAATATCTCCCTCCCCTTGAGCCTTGAGCCTTGAGCCTTGAGTTTCAGCTTTCAGGTCTCCCTCGTTTCGTCCTCCATATAATTATATAAATCGCCTCGCCCATCCCTCTCTGTCGATTCTCTCCCTATCCTTTCTCAACCCAAGAGTCATGTCGTCCTCGGGCGGCCACTCCGGCAGTGCTGGCGGTCCGATCGCCCCTCAGCTTTACTTCTGCCACCAGTGCGACCGTACGGTTTCCCTCACCCCCTCGCCTACCTCCGATCTCGTTTGCCCTCTTTGCAGCGACGGCTTCCTCGAAGAGATGGAAACCCCCAACCCTAACCCTACCCCCTTCCCCCCCAATCCTTTCTTCTCCTTCCCCTCCTCCGACGCCCCTCCCTTCGCCTCCAGCGGATTTCCCCTCCTCTTCTCCTCCTCCGCCTCCAGTCCCGGTCCCGGTCCCGCCCCTGCCAATCTCGCCGATGATCTCTCCTCCCTCTTCGGTGGCGCACCCTCACGCTCCTCACCCTTTCACGACCCCGACGCCTTCAATCCCTTCGTCTTCCTCCAGAACTACTTGCAAACCCTAAGGGCTAATGGTGCCAATGTCCAGTTCGTGATCGATGGCAGCCCTGGCGGCGGCGGCGGGGACCCATCAGGTTTTCGTGTTCCCACCAATCTTAATCTCGGCGATTACTTCTTTGGCCCGGGCATCGAGCAATTGATCCAACAATTAGCCGAGAACGATCCAAACAGGTACGGTACCCCACCCGCCTCTAAATCCGCCATCGTAGCCTTGCCGGTTGTGAAAATCTCAGAGGAGTTGTTGGCTTCGGATTCGTCACAGTGCGCGGTGTGTAAGGACTCATTCGAGCTCGGTGAGGAGGCCAAACAGATGCCCTGTAAGCACATATACCACTCGGATTGTATTCTGCCTTGGCTGGAATTGCACAACACATGTCCTGTCTGTCGCCACGAGCTGCCCACCGATGATCCTGAATACGAGAAGAGGATTCGTGGGGACTCTGGAAATGGCAATCAAACTAGTCAATCTGGGGCTCCTGGTGGAGCCAATATTTCTATGGGCGGCGGTGGGAGTAGTAGTGGGTTTGGGTTTGGAATTGGCGCGCCATCTCCAGACAATCAGAGTCCGAGTCCTCGAACTGTGGAGCGGAGGTTTACCATCTCCCTGCCGCGCTTTTTCAGGCCATTGGGTGGTACGGCCGAGACTAGCAATACTGGGAGTGGAAACAATGAGGAGTCGAACTCAGGGAATAGGGGAAGGCATAACTCTGGATCAGAGGAGCCTAGGCAAGAAGATCTTGATTGAGCACAATTGGTATAGCACTTGTTACCTTACATATTCACATATGTTTGTCTTCCATTTGGTTTATTCTGACCTAACAAGCTTGAATGTGCCTGTCAAACTCTGTTATTATATCTTGACAAACAGTGACTATTAGCTCCTTTTATTTTTGCATCACTAGTTTAACTCGTATGGACATGCATGAACTATTTCATAAAATTGTGCTTCATGTAAAGTCATGTACATTTGAAGTCTTTGTTTGATAATTACTTATTCGTAAGCCTTCTATGTGGCAAACTTGCAACTACATTGTACCTTAGAGACATTGCTTTGCATGAGTTATTTGTAGCTAATCATTCCCACATGAATATGAGGGTCGGGTCCTATAGTGTTAGGTAAAAGGAAGAAAACATGCAACCTGTGAAAAATGCTAGAAAATACATATTTAAACACTGACAAGGGTATGACTTTCCCATTTGTGGTTGATCTAACATGACATAAAAGTTGAACGCTTACTCTGTATTAAAAAGATATCTTCATGTAACAGTCCTGGTAAACCTTTATTCATTTCCATCAAGCCTCAACAATCTTATAAATCACCTTCTTTGAACTAGTTAAAGTCTATAATGCATACCTGAAGAACTTTGGAAATGTACAGATGTGAATTGTGGATCTAATAATGCTAAACCATAGTGTATAACACACAGAAATGCCGCTGCAATGGTTGATACTCATAATTATTGGTTTTTTGGTATGTATCATATATACCATATTGTGATATGGGTGATATCACCTGTATGTCATCAGATGGTTGTAGGAGGTGACTTTAACGACATCTCTAGGATAATGTTTGATATCCTAGATGTTATGATATTTGTTATAGGTGAGAGATCTACAAGGTGCATAAGCACCATTGCCACGACATACTAGGTTTTATTACGTGTAGTGGCTAAAATCACCATCTGCAGTGTTCTAGGTTCATGTTGTCTAACCCTTGGAATAAGCATACTCTTTCTAGGAGTGAACCTTCCGTTCTTTTTTTGTGTGTGTTACTCTGATCACCATCCCAATCATGTATGATTATGGATGTATAACAGTGACCCTTTTCTCTAGATTTGAGAATATGTGGCTTATATTTATTTCACAAGATCAAGTTGTTCCGGAGTTTTCTCTTTTTTATGTATCCAGCTTTTGAAGGTTACTCACACAAAGTGGAGAAGAGATGGGGTTGGATGTAAAGGTGGGTTGGAGTGCTTTTATAAATTTTTCGTGGTAATTTGACTATAAGCTAGTGGGAAAGTAGTTATTCTGCTCATATTCCACTTCCTAAATGTGGAAGTTATGAGAGACAAATTCTAAGCAGTAAGTTGACTATAAGCTATTGGGGAAGTAGTTATTCTGCTTATATTCCAATTTTCTACATATGACAGTTATGACAAGTGGATTTCAGATTTGTCAGACTCTTGACTCATTTGATACATTAGATCTTTCATAGGAGCTTACTTTTTGCATTTTTAGTTAAATTGTAATACTCATAATTCTCTTTTTTCTTTTTGTTCTGTCAAAATGACCTGAACTTGAAGTTGTGTGCTGATGAGATTTTTATGTGGTGTTCCATCCATTCAAAAGAGTTAGACCATACAAAAATCTAGGCTGTCGTGTTTGTATCAGTATTGGATAGTATGAATATTTCCATCCATTCAAATCTAGATTTTAATGTTTATTTTTCTTTTCCATTCAAATTAGGCTGTCTTGTTTGTATCAGTATTGGATGGTATGAGTATTTCTGTATGACTAAGTTTTCTAAGCCAATCCATACATGAACGAGGTTCTTTTGTTTTAGTATACTGAAACTTGAGGAAATCAAGTGCATGTTTTACTATAATGATTCGTTTAGTTTATGAAAGTCTTTAACATAGCTCTATGTTCCAAGTTATAAGACCTTTTGGGATTGGTGTCTAGGATTGAATTGGAATGGATAACTCATAAAATTCAAGGTATATTGAAGGTAGTGATGTATGATTTTTCATTTTTAGGGGATTAGAAGTGCAAGATTAGACATGAAGGAAACTTGACCCTTCTCGTCCTATCATTTGGGGGGATTGGATCCTTCTACTTTTTGGTTGCACACAATTTTTCAGTATCTGCCTTCAAAATATATTGAATATGGTGAAATATTTAACCCTAGACACTGAACAAATCCTTTGTGCTTTTTTTCTTCTTTCCAGTTTGCTATGTGGCTTTTTTTTTTCTTTTTCTTCCCCCCCCCCCCCACTTTCTCCTCTCTCTCTCTCTCTGATTTTATAATTGTATTAAGGTTTTAATTAAATTGTTGCTTTGTCTCTTTTTGGTAGGTACAGTTAGCAGATATGCAACCAATTGTTGAACAAAGAGAGAGGAGGGCTTACACAATAACAGTTAGGGACAGTTGTTTTTCTCTAAATATTGTCCCAAAAATCATAGGTAAATGTCCATCGTTATATTTCGTTGTTGCGAATTCTTTTGTAGATTCATCATCAAATTTATGAGAATTTTATGTGCATGATCTGTGTTGTCGATTGTGGTGTGAATTTTTTTTATTTGGGTACCATGGTAATGTTGGGGATATGTCTGTAATGATGCCTTGCCTTTCTTTCTTCATTGGGTTACATTGTAGTTGAGCTTTGAAATGGTTTTGATATTGTTATCTATATATTTATTATTGTGATGCCCAACCCACCCCCGCCCAAATTGTGATTAGGTGTCCTAACCACATAGTTTAAGGCCGTAATTGTAAATCCGAGTAGTGGTGATGAACTTGACTGCCAATGCCAATATACGTTGAGTAGAAATGGAGATTGGTATTGCCATGCTGTGGCCAAAGCAAGCTTCAAGTTAATTGAAGGAGGAATTTTTGGCCGTGTTTATTGGATGGTTGATCAAGAATTTAATAGCCAAAAGTCGCATTGTGTGTGATATTGAAAAGTTCACATTGGATTGGGGGGTGGTTGGTGGCCGATCATGGCAACTCCCAACACATGCATTTGTCTGCCCGCCTCAAAATCAAAATCAAAATCAATATAAACATCAATTTCAATATTAAACGTGGAAGAAAGGAAAGTGAAGTCTAATTGGAGTAGTTTTTGTTGGATTTATCTACATGTCATCTATCTAGCTTTCCCTTTTCCTCTCCCACTCTCTCTCTCTCTCTCTCCAACTCTAAACTCAAAAGAGGAGTAGAAAAGAATTGTTACCAAACCAAAGGGAAAGAGCTTTACCAAAACAAAAAAACAAAAAAAAAAATCATTTTTTGAATTGAATTTTCGCAAGGATGATCTATGAATTGAGACTTATAAAATTAACGGTTTGGATTGCTGAAGTTCGATGTAGAGTGGACCTCACACCTAATTTATTATTTTTGAAAAAAAAATAATGTGCTACACACAATTTTCCGGATCGTCAAACTTGTGCAATTGCTATACACAATTTTTAGGATGAGTTAATAACTTAGCGAGATGCAGTGGATTAGTGTGTAACGTGTATAGCACATGCATAAATGAATGATTAAATCAAATAGTTCGACAATGTCCCTCTCTTTTTCTCCCTCATGTCACATTGTAAAAATATGTGACATAATTATTGATAGTAACATGCTTTATTTTACTATTAGTGACATATAACAATTATAATTTTGATCTAAAAAGTTAATTTATCTAACATTTATCCGTAACAAAATCCCTAAAAAGGACAATAGGAAATCAAATAAACAAACAAACATAAACTCCAAATGTATGTGAGAGAGACTGGAGGAGGAAGATGTTGGATTCTAATGAGGGACTTGGTGTGGCCTAGCTACCCGCTGTTGTGGGGGTGGATGGTCTGGTCCTAATCAGGCTAGATGCTAACAGTCGGAGGATTCGAGTGGATGTTTCCCCGAGGGATCTGCGGACGATGGTTGAAATCGAGTCGATTTGTGTGCCCAAAGAGACTGGAGGGGGAGGATGTTTTCCCGGCCGTGAAACTGGAGGAGGAGGATGTTTTTACGGCCGTGAGACTGGAGGAAGAGGATGTTTTCCCGACGGGGATGAGGTGGGTGTGCCTGTAGGATTTTTGGAAATTCCCCTTTTAATGAAAGAAATAATAAAGTTAACAGTGTTAAGTTGAAAGACACGTGTCAAACAATTAGAAAATAGACATTTAAGATGCACAAAATTTAGAAACACCAGACCTGCGCCCGAGTACGTGAGGGAGGGAAGGTGGGCCCCGAGGTGGGAGAGTCGTTCGTTTCGTGACTTGATTGAACGATCCAAAATACCATATTAGTCGGTTCGGCTGAGAGATGTGTCGGTAGTGAGTTCGGCTTCTCTCCCTCTTTCTCGTCCGCTGTCCTCCTCACGTCCTCCCTCAGCTCAACTCAGCTCAGTCATACCGCGTCAGGGAATTATAATAATAATTATTAGTATTCATAGTTAATGTTAAAAAATAAATAATTAGAAATAAATGTAAATACTGCCTGTCTGCCTTATGCTTCTTCCCCGTACAAGAAGAAGAAGAAGCGTTTGACTTTCATGTGGACTCCATTTTGCTCTACAACTTGAATATTATTGTTATTCATTCTCTCGTTTTACTGTATGCCGTAAGGATCTGCTTTTGTGTCGGTTTGCTTTCTGAAAAACTCTCCACTCCCAACCAAGACATTGGATTTGAGGCAGGCAGGCAGGCCCACAGGTGCCAACGGACGAGAGACCGGAGAAAAGTGGCAGATCAATTATGTCTCCTTCCAATCCAAGGTCGGTCGAGAATAATGCAGGAGGCGGCGGCGGCGGTAAGAATTACATAGAGCACCAAGTCTCCAAGATGGACACACTCGCCGGCGTTGCCATCAAATACGGCGTCGAGGTTTCCAACTCTTGTCTGAAATACCTTTTCTTAATTAGCTTCCTGCCCCGCGCATTGTTCGTAATTACATTTAGTACTAGTCTGAATTGCTAAAAATTGGTATGGAATTGATAAATGGTAAACACTGAACAGGTGTGTGACATTAAAAGGATGAATGGGTTTGCTACCGATCTTCAAATGTTTGCTTTGAACACCTTGAAAATACCTTTGCCCGGAAGACATCCTCCCTCTATTCCTTCTCCAACCACAACCACAACCAC
>JAOTRO020000016.1:3919674-3936086 GCA_028566515.2 Pyracantha coccinea | reverse complement strand
ACAAAGAAGCATGGGAGTCATGATTAACATGATCAAAAGAGCAGCATGAAGTCATGATGATCAGAAAAGAAAAGCAACATGGAGGATAACATGTAGATGAAAAAACAAATCTACAGTAAAAGCACACTTTTTCTGTTCAGCCAAGAGTTCCGCTCTTTTGGTCACCAGGTGATTAAGAGAGCATTTTCTTTCGTCCACTAATTATCAACAACAACAACAAAACCTTATCTCACTAAGTGGGATCAGATGTATGAGTCCTAGAACGCCACTGCGTCTGGTTGTGCGTCAAGTCTTCCAAATACTTTATGTCTTTTCTTAAAGTCTTTTTCAAAATCTTCTTAGGTCTTTTTCTATCCCCACATAGTTTGTCTCATAATCGCATTTTCTAACTAGAGCTCTGCTGGTCTTCGATTCACATGTCCAAACCACCTTAACCGATTATCTCATCTTATATTTAATTGCGGTCTTTTTTACTTTACCTCGGATATCCTCGTTCTTAATCCTATCCTTTTTTGTGTGCCCACACTTCCAATGGAGCATTCTTATTGCTACTGCACTAATTTTTTGCACATGTTGATTTTTTACTACCCAACATTCCATGTCATTAAGCATTGCTGGCCTTATTATCGTCCTATAAAATTTTCCTTAAAAGTTTAGTGGCATACAATGGTCGCACAAAACACACAATGCACTCCTTCACATCCATCCAACTTGTATTCTATGGCTAAGATCCCCATCCAATTCTCCGTTATTTTGCAAGATGGATCCAAGAACGTTCGATGACTATCTTCTACGAAGCTTGTACTCGTTATCTACTCCAACATGACCAAAAATAAAAAATTACAAGCATGTCTACTTACATGATACGAGGACATGAGGATATGATGGATTAGAAGAAATGGGGATGTGAAGGATTGTGTATGATATAAACAACCCTCCCCTTCCCCTCCCAAAAGTTAATGGAATACCTTCATTTTCTCAGATATTCCATATCCAAAATTGATGGAAGCCACTTAATTAATGCATTTTCTAAGCGTTAGTAAACTCAGAATTAGAAATCATGCACATTCATTCCCACTCCCACGCATGGTAAGTAAACATGCTCCACAAGTTCAAATTGGTAGTCCCTACTAGCCCCGTTGAGGCACGGTGTCCGTGCCCAAGGCCTGCTTCCGATGGAGGTTTAGGGCCCAGGGTTTAACTTGGGGTCGAGTCTGAATTCGCACACTACTTTTCATCGAACAACTCCAATTGCGCTGAAAAATTTCTCCTTATAATATAATGTTGTCCCTTAATAGAAAATAAAAGAATTGCTAGCATCTCTGTACCAATGAAGAACTCTAGATAGATAAATTAGACAATGCCTGATCCAAATTATTTATACAAAGCAGGGACCATTATTTAGTTTGGCTGTGATCAAGTGTTATATTATTACAGAAACCCTAAATAATCGAACATACAATATTACTCAGTACTACAATTATTCAGATCATATCCTTTCAACTTTCCGCCTCAAACGGAAAGTTGTCTAATTATCATCATATCACCAGTAAGTATACAGAAGCCACACACTGATGTACCTTAAGCAAACAAGCATACGTATTCAATACCTCATACATACCAGAATGTTCTGCAAGAGTCCTGCTGAGCTACCGAAGATCGTGCATACAGCTGCTGTCTCCAATGAGTACCCATATACGGGTACAAAAAGAGAATTTATAGGGGTTGCGGTCGTGTCTGGACTATATAGATATCTTTGTCAACAAGACATCCTTCTATATCCTGCGGGGAGCCAAACTTCCGCTCAAGAAAGAATCCCACTGTACTGAGGCGCTGACCAAGCTGTTGACGGAAAATTGGATCAACAGTTAATGGTTTCTTGCTGTAGTCTACAGTCAAATGGATAACCTCCCCATCAGCAAGGACTGCACCTACTAGCTCCTCACTGAAATTCGCAAATGCCAGAGTTCGCACATTCCCATCAAATTTCCCAGACGATAAACGCCAGGGTGTGCCCCTAGTGCCTGAAGCCAAAGTTTCACCAAGGCCAGAAGCAATTTCAGCCTCAACAGAATTATGATCTTGGTCCGTTGGGCTGACTGTATGAAGCACAAATGATAAGTCTGGTGAAAGCATTTCTTGCACCAGAATTGCCATTGTAGCTTCCTTCTGAGATACACCAGCAGCTCGACGGCTCAATACTGCCCTCCGAGTGTAAAGTGAAGCCCATACTCTGCTAATAGCATTTGCAAAGACCGTTGGATTTGAAACACTAACATTGGGAATTGAGTCATATAATCCAGCAGCTGACATTCCAGCCAAGTCCTCAACATTAGCACTTGAACGAACAATTAGGCGTGCATTTTCAGGAAATATTTTCCCTATGCTATCAATAATGTCTTTCGAGGGCTGTAGGGAAGAGATTAGTTCCTGGAGCTGACTGCAAAGTTGTTCAAGCTCCCCACCTTCCAGCTTCTGTGTTTCTACCTTATCTAGTAATGACCTAAATAATTCGGTGGATTTGCTTTGTTCCAATGCCAACTCCATAGAGCCAAATGGTATCACTGCCCCCAAAGGGACTTTGAATGAAGCTGGTACCCCTTCGTCATTATATGCTGCCAATCAAAAACCACAAGCCTCGGGTAAATGTAAAGGAACAAAAACATATGTAGGAAAATAGCTGATACTTTTGTTAGGCAATCCACAATCATCTCTCGTCCATTACATGCAAGTGGTTTGTATGCACTAATTTTCTGCAGTACATTCTAATGCATACTGAAGAGAACTAAGTTTACATATGCATATGTAAAATGATAAAAATTTAATTTTAAAATTTGACAGAGAAATCCATTATTCATCTTCAATCAATTGTTATAAGTAGAAGCAAATCTTTTACTCGTAAGGTCATTTGTTCAATGGATATCGTCATCTGTTTCCATATGAGTGGCCGAATTTTAACACTTTTATTTCACAACATAATCATCTACTCGTTATCTAGTTTTCAACCAAGGGCCATCCACCTATCCAATTGTTAAAGAACGAGCAGTTGTGTGTTCACCCAAGAAGTAATAAATTTTAGGCTTCTTTTTAGCAATGACAGTTGTACTCTTCGCCAAGTGTCACTTTACCCCCTACGTTTTATTGTGTTTCACTTTACCCCTTGCACTCATGTTTTGAGTCCCAGTTTTACACTATTTCATCAATTCCGTCATCAAATAATAATAAAATTTCTCCATTAAAATTCAAACACAATTAAAAGATGAAAAATGATAATTAAACCCACATCTCTCCTCCCTACAGTCCCTTTCCTCTTTTTCTCTCTCTCCTTTAGTCACCGGTTCATCTTCTTCGATTCTTATTTCATCTTCTTCTTTACATTAAGCATTCTCATTTGTTATTATCAGCAACTTCTTTTGTTTAAGTAATAATTTTATTCTCCCTGTTTTATATAATATCAGTTGTTGCGAATGCCAAGAGTATAGATGTCATCGTTGAAAGTCACTCCTAGAAGATTAATCATCTCATCTGATGGAAATGAGAGGGGAAGGCCTGGAACTCTTTTCAAGAGAAAAAGAAAAAGAAAAAAGAATCCCTTCCTTACTGTTGCTACACAAATTAAACAATTTTGAAGAAAAATTAAATTAAGCATTTGACAGTGGTGAAGAAGAAAGAGAACCAACAAAACTTTCAAGGGAAGTTGCTCAAGTCTACACTTATCTACAAAATTTGCTCATATCTTTCCCCACAAATTTCCTTCTTAACTCTAAGAACCATATCAGATGGAAGAAGATGAAACGGTGATTGCAGAAGGAGAAAGAGAGAGAGGAAGAGTCTGGAGGGAGGAGAGATGTGGGATTTGAATTGTTTTTCATATTTTCCTTTTCCTTTTTTTATTGTATTTGATTTTTAACGAAGAAATGTATCATAATATGCATGTCACGTCAGCAACTTAACAGTTTTGTTGACGAAATAGTGTAAATTGCGACACGAAACAAGAGTGCAGGGGGTAAAGTAAGACACTAGAGTGTAGGACCAGTATGTTACCCCATCAAATTTCAACAGCTCTATTCACCCGGAGCAATGTATGATGTGCAAAGACTAAATATAAGACTATTGCAATTGGACATGTCTTGTCGATGTATTTCCCTATGGTTCAGCACATAGGGGTGAATAATGTTAGAGCACACTCAAGTGACACATAAAAACTGAGTCAGCAGTCAAATGCCAACTCATCAAGCCAAATTAGTTAGAGCTGTTGATTACAGCTGTCATAGTGGTTGTAACTAATTGTAAAGTTGTTAATCAGCTTCGACTTAAAGCAAGTGTATAAATATAAATGATGTAATCATTTAGCTTCAATTAAAAGGATTCTGATATACATTAAGGTGACTATTGATCATGGAATATTGGAATGTGATTTGAGAAGGGTTCTTCTTTACTAAAGGCATTTTCAGATGCAGTCTGGGCAGGGTGCCCTACGTACAGCACCAGAACATCAACCAGCGGCTCTTGTGTTTTTCTGGTTAACAACCTTCTTACTTGGTCTGCAAAGAAAAAAATATAGTCGCTACAAGCTCTACAGAAGCTGAGTACAGAAGTCGTCCAACCACTGCTCCCATGATCTATATCTGCAAGTTGTTTAGGGATATTAGTTATTTTCTAGCCAATCGTCCTATTTTCTAATGAACTGGTTGATCCCCGACCTCCATCGATATCTATAAACATTTATGTTTCAAATCTCAATGTTGGAGACCATGATGGATTGAACAGGGGTTTTCAACAATCAGTGATGACCACTGCACTTGGTTGGAGAGGCCATCAATTTCTGGAGGAAGAGGTTGTTACAGCCTTGAGGGATTGTGATAGGATAAGGTCCTCAGGATGTGACAGGTTCACCAATGAACTTTACAGAAGTGTTAGAGAGGTCTCAAAGATGATAGACTGCATTGCTTGCATGATTTCCAACGGGAATAGTATCATTTCCACATAATCATCATAGTTTTATTTCGAAAAGGGAATTGCAGGTCGAACTATGAGAAAAGTGCTAGTTTTTAAGGTCTGAGGCATTGGAAAGGGAATCTACAAGAATCAAATGCTTCCTCTAATTTTTCTTGTCTACAAGTAGGGGATGGTAGATGAATGAGGTTCCAGTTTCCTCATTGACTTGGTCAGACACCTCTCGAAGAAGCTTGACAGGGGCACAGGTGGTGATTATTTCGCATGCGAATGCAATCCGTTTTTCTAAGCAAAATTGGGAAGTATAGATGTCAGTGCCAAACATACAACAGTGAAGATATTGATCGAGATGGATTTTTGAGCAAGTAACATTCCCGCTACCATTGTCACTTTATTTTCTGTGGTTGCTTCCTTATTAAACTCGACATCTCGTAAGCTAGAATAGCACCTTTGGCTTTCAGAAAAATCTTTATCAAAAAGAAAGAAAAAGTTCTAGACTAGTTATTCAAATCAAGGGCAATCATTTCAATTAGTTCAATTAGACTAGTGATCCCTAATGGCCATAAAAAAAATTACCTTTCTCAGATTCTGCAGCCAAAGAAGCTAAACGACCACAAGCCGCAGCCTTTGCACCTGAAGTCTGTGCATCTGCATCAGCAAGTAGTAAAACTCCTCCAGCAGAAACCCCCTAGATGATATACAATTATTAACATATTCAGAACCAACATAATTTCTGGTGGTCAAAATCAATATCAATGAACAAAAGCAAAAATTTGATTAACATTTTGGGATGAGAGATTAAAAAGTAAATAAAATTTTACCTGATTGGAGTTGGCTTTAGTAGCAGACCAGGAAGGACCATCACTTCCACGTGCTTCAACCCTGGGTGCACCATCACCTGAAAGATTCTCCACTGACAAATAGCCATTGCTATTTTCTGATGAAGGATATATATCAACATCTGATGAGGATGCTTCTAGCCTGCAAAGTTCATGTAAGTGAGAAATAAATAAATCAATGTCACACCACTATTCTTATTTTTTAATGATTCAGCACTGTTTGTATGACATGATTAAAGGACTCCTCAAAAGTTCGGAAAAATAACCTCACACATTTCCCCTTGTGTTTTTGTATATCGGCTACTTTGTCATCATCTTCACATGTCACGAACACAACCTTCTCCTACATATCACCATCATAGTCTATTGATTAGAATTATATACTCATGTGAAAAAAATGACCTTTCAACAGAAGACATACTTGTCGAGCTCTGACACCAAGATGAGATAAGTGAGGAAGCTCTTGCAGAAGTACAACTCCCACAATGTTACTCCCAGCAGCTGTAACCTGACAGATGAATTACCTGTGAGAATATGATGGTAACAAGATGCTAAAACATTCTTATGGTTTGACGAAAACTATAAAAGTAAGCAGAATGAAAAACCTCTTCATCTCCATCTGCTCTGTTGACCACAAGAACAATTGGTCCTTCCACGGTTGATGGTATTGACCCAGGGACAATCCTCTCAACCTGAAGTTATAGCAGTATATTGTCAGGGGTAAATGCGAACCAAATAATTAATAAAAGGCAAATACTACAAATTACTTAATCCTTTGGTGTACACGTACATACATTGTATTTAATTCATATAACTTCTAAAAGTATCTATTTGACCTGATTAATATCTACCTACAATCTAAATGCTTTCCAAGTAAATCTATTTATTTCTACTCTTCTTTCCTCAAAATTTTGCTGATATTGATCTCTATATCTCTGTAACTTTTGAACTTTGACACAGTTCAATTTCAACATTTCACTTGGCTTATAAGTTTGAACTCTAAGAAAACATAGAACTTAAAATCTAAGTTCAGGGTGTATTTTTAACTACAAAGATTTTTTTGGGGATAGAAAACATGAACATGATACTCAATTGTGATGTTATTTCACACTTAGGGGATCAAACATTGAGGGTACCTGAAGTAATGTTCCCACAGCAGCTCCTGGCACAATAACATCCCAACCTTGGGAACCAATGGTACTTCTAGCAGCTTTTAAAAGTAGGGTGCACAGTTTTGAGACCTGAAATATTACACTGCAGATAGCATTTGTAGGTGGAAAGTCAGACAGCAATAGTTCCATGTAGTCCGTTACTGTACAGTTTTAATACTGCTATAAATGATGGTTTATGTCAAATGCCACAATATATTTTAAAAGGTAAACATACCCAGCACGAATCTCGGCCTCAGCGTATGTCCTTACACTATTCTCAGGGATCCCAAAAGCTTTTCCTAATATCTGCAAAAGTTACCAAAATTCCATTTTAAATTGGTCTAGAATTTTAGCACTTTTCTGATGATGATGAACTAAGTCACCTGGTACAAATAATCTGAACAGCCAAGAGAGAATGATAAGGCTCAAAGAAGATTTATCCAAGAATACCATATCATTGGCCCATAAAAGAAATATAGTATTTACAATACACAGAGAACATTTGGCAAGTATGTTTCAAGAAATTCTTCAAACTAAAACCCTTGGGTTCAATTCTTTATAAACAAGAAATTGAAGCGTTAACCATCCGCCAAGGAGATTCCATAAGAGATCAAGCTTTGTTGAACCCAAGGCTATCTTTAGCATCATCAACCATTTTTGCTTTTTGAAAATTAAGGGAAAGAAAAAGATACCTGGACATTTTGGGGGAATATTTGAAGAAGTGCTTCAGAATATTCTTCAGTTAGCCTCCTGGCTCTATCAAGAGTAGCTTTAAGCCTTAGTGCCCAGACTGTTTTGCCATCTTCACTTCCTTTATGAGAAGAACAGGAGGGGAAATTAAAAAAAAGGTGGGTTGTTTAAACAGCATGCATTCCATGCACGGGCTAGTTACCTTCCTTTTCAGAAAGACCTCTTGCTTTCCATGCAACAAGCTCATTCTCAATAGCAGCACATTCTTTAGGCTTCCAACCAGACAAACTTAGCTGATGAATCCCGACAATAAGGGCATCAAGTGGACCATTCCAAGAGCTCACATCCTTTGATTTCACATTTTCTGCCAGCCAGTGTGCCCCTCCCAAAGCATCAAGCTCATTAAGGAATCTAACCAAATCAATGATTGTCCATAACAAAATTAATACCCAAAATCTTGATAATTGAGATATACTCAGACAGAAAGTTCAAAATATTTAAACAGTGGGGCATGAGTTTTAGGTTGAACAGATTGCAGTGAACAATGTCATTCATGATGGTTCGTCTTTTTAACTATTGTCATGCACAAATTTTACAACCAGCTGCTACTTGGAGCTTTAGATAACTGGTTGCTAAATCATAAATCAACAGAGTGCTCCCCGCAAAATGCTCACATTTTAAAATGATAATTACACAAGTGTCATTTTCTGCCACAAAAGTTTATGATAGTACAGGTCTCCCCGCTAAATGCTCAACTGAAATATATCAGCATCGCTAGATTCAAAGTTTGTGCAATTCAAAGGACGCAAATCTGAACTATCATGAGGGGTCAATTCCTTAATTCAAGGAAGACACTACTCAGATTGAAACATTGATCACTACATAGGGGTTCAAGTTCAGGAGGGGTCAAATTTCCCATGTATTTATTCATGTGAAATGATAAAAACTAAAACAAAAATACTAAAACTGCATTTACAGCCAAAAATTATTTTCCTACCTGCTTAAAAGAATAAACGAATAGTCCTCAAGTCCAATCTCACAAAGGCGCCACTGATTTATTAACACAGATATGAAGAACAGATAACCATTAGAAGAAAAATCATTAAACGGTTACTTCATTAATTGTTTCAGTTGAAGCTTTTGATTAATAATTAAAAAGAGAAATATCACCTTCTGACGCATAGCCACTGCATCATCAGGAGCATCATTTCTAAGGCCACTTTCAAGACCCTTTGCAATTATTTCTCTCAGGGCACTCAAAGATTGCATGGTCTTGAACAACAGATCAGTGCCATTATTTCCCAAACCTTTATTTGACACTTCTAAAGTATCCAAACTCTGAAAATAAAACAAAAAATACAAATAAAAAAATTTGATCTTGCAATTATGCCATCATAACCCAAACACCGCTAACAAATTAAACTGGAATTGGCAATACCAATGAAAAATAGTACAACAGAAATTACTAATCTATAGTAAACATCATCATGCATATAAATTGTGAACTTGTTGATTTGATGGAACCACAATTGTCATGTCCCTCCTTTCAGAGGTAAAGTGAGGATATTTTTTTTTTCTTACGAGTTAAATTATGTTACACTTCAGGAATAAAGTAAACAACAAAATACGTAATGCAACCAAACAATAAATAAAAAATATATAAATGATTTAGATGTATGTGCTCCTTAATGTGCTTAAAATTATTACCAAAAAGGGACTAAATCCAGCATCAAGTCTTCGAACGGACATGGGAAGTGCCAAATTGACAACAGAATCAGTTCTTACCATATTAGAGTTTCTAACTGCTGGGAATGGAATGTTTAAGATTGCAAGAATTAAGAAAAGAATGACAACCAACTTTACATCAAGTTCCTTCAACATGCATTCTTGAATGGGAAATTTTTCATATAGGAGTTATTTATGTAAGCTTGTTACTTTCAATGAAACTGGATGGATCACACTCACACATGAGAAAAGAAACTGGTAGATGGGGTGAAAATGGGAGGCTGCGTATGAAATGTTAACCCTAGAATAAAATGGTATATGGATCACACATATATGAGTAATTTTTTTACTTCTTCAATACACCATTCCTAGAATCAAATGTTAACCCTAGCTGTCAGGAAAGATTGAACCCTATATTTATGAACCCCACAGTACAACAATAAGAAAATTTGGGCATGCAAGTTTTATGCCTGATAATTCTGGGTATAAAGTTTTGTGTATCAGCAGAGCACATGAACTAAATAAATAAACCGTATAATATTGGAACAACTGAAGTTCACATATTCAGATCCAAAGGATCACCCTATGCCTTCCTTCACACAAAAAATTACTCCAAGGCATAAAATTGAAGAAAACGAACCTTTTTGCACTCTAGAAACAATGCAAGAGCTGAACGGCCTTTATCGTCAATAGAGTCTTTGAGGGATTCAAGTTGTTCGGCAAGGCTGCAATAGCACAAAATCAGAACCAAATGTCACAGCACCAGCACTAAAATTCAACTTATAAATCAAAGAACATTACAAAAACAAGAAAATTTAATAGAAGATCAATCATAGGAAACCAATCATTTTAATCATGAAGCTGAGAGGGGAGAGTGAGTTTACCACAATTATCCACATAAACAAGCAACTTTATTTTAAACTTCAGGGAAATATCTATGTTAGAACAAAAGGAAAACTAATTTCTAAAAACATTGGTTAACTAGATGATATATTAAAAGCTTTTTGCACGTTATTTTAGTTTTAACTCCTAAATCCAGAAAGATTATGGTAATGCAAATGGTTGGAAAAAAAAATGGTTGGAGATTCATATGCTTAGCAGGTCCTCTTCAACGATTATATTTCACATCTTCCTGAAAGGAAAAGTCATGTTAAACTTTTGAGTACTACAGGCATAGGTGTCTTAGATAGTTAAGACAAACATTTTCCCTCACAGGTTTTCTACCCTTTATCCTTTCAGATCAAACAGATCTCTCGATATCATATCTACAACGATTTTCATATATTCAGTGGTAAGGCTCTATACAGTTCTCTTCTGTCTTCCTTTCTGATAACCTAATGGTAGTAAAGTAGGAATTCCACACACACAGTAGCATATAATGTATGTGAATTTTGAAAAAAAAAAAAAAGGAAACAAGAACCCTGAGAGCAAATAGTAATTCAAAATTTAAGAGGTTCAGCCACACCGCAGGGATTTTATTTTATCATTTTCTATAAAAGAATAAGTTCATGCAGAATAAACTAACTTCCATAAAAAATTTCCGAAATTTTTCTTTTATTCGTTGAAGTAAATCTGGAGCAAAACTTGTTTCATGCCAAACCTTCCAGCATTGAAGAAGTCCTTGAGTTCATGATGGAATATCTTGAACTGCTCTACAAATGCTCCATTGTATTCTCCAGGGTTCTTGGTTATTCTTGCAAGCATTGTTTCTGTAGCAACTAGATCTTCAGGGCCGGCATTACGGTGAAGCTTGTTTTGAATTGTATGCTTAATTTCTTGCTGGAATTTACAAAATTGTTCAATATCAAAACATCACTAATTGAAATAGAAATAAATGCACCGAAATTTCCTGCGGAGTATAACCTTGAGGTCATGAGGGATATCATTCCGATGAGCAATGTCTCTTATTCGTGTAAGGGGAACAGATGCAGTAAACTCTGCTTTGAAAGATGGCAGACATGGATGAATTTTGCGGATGACAAGTACTTCCTGGAGATCAGAAATAAAATTTTCAACTGAGAACCAGAAACCAATATAAGAAGTTATAATAGAAAAGGAAAAAATGCAGATATGATACACGGCTATGATCAAAGATTTTTTGGACCAACAGTTATGTGAATTCCTAGTGATTCCATCTTCCGTCCAGTCTCTTATTTTATTGAGAAAACACTGCTTTTTGCCAAAGGTAAAGGCCAAGTTAAGTGGTATCAGTCTATCAGAGTGTGGTGACAATTTCGGGTTTGTTTGGTTGGAGAGAATTAGCAGGATGTTTTAGGAAAAGGTGGGGGGTCAGTGAGTTTCTAGTGGGATAGAGTTTAGATTTTGCGCATTGATGCGGGCTCAAAATTTAACCATAATCCCTTTTCTTGAGTGCATTTCAGGGTTCTTTCAAGTTTATGCTTAGGAAGAGAGAAATGTAAATTTCTATTGCATTTGTTCATTTCTGCATATGACATATTCTTCCAATTTCTAAACTCTAATGCTAGATACAATTATTTGATGGACAACAAACATTAATATTTGTCATTGTTCTAGAACTAATCAAGTCCTAGCACACTTTTAAATGACCAACAGCATTAGCAGGGCAGGGATTCTACCCTCGCTATTCACAAGTTTGAGCAATCAGAGAGAATTGGACTTATCAATTGATTATAAGATCATCTCTTGAGGACTTCACCAATCTATAAAAGTAACCAGGCAGTGCATAACTTCTTTACTTATCAGCACAAACTTGAGGTCCTAATTCCATGAAATTTTGCACTATCCTCGCCTTTTTCCCTCAACACAAAACTTCACTTATGTTTCTGGTTCTAAGAATCAATCATAAAAACAAAAATTTCCTAAGCTACCAAAGGGATTAAGTGACAGACAAATTATATGGGAAGATAAAGAAACAAACTGCTATGCACCCTACGAGGAAAAGAAAAAACTGGTTGCCTAAATATGATAAGTGAAATTTCTTATTGATCAATATGCTGGAAGTGAGGGCCCATTTGGTGGGCTGGATGCAATTGGGCCTTAGGGATAGGATTGGGTAGGCAGGGATGGGTTACATAGCCCATGTGTGTGGTTGGGTTACATAACCATCATATTTTCCCTTATTTCAGATTTGTAGCGAATCCAGTCCATGTTACAATTTTTCTCACCAAACATTGGTTGGGCTACAAGTCCAATTTAATTGGAAATAACCCATCCCATCCTGGCCACCAAACGGGGCCAAGGTCCTTAGCTTCATGTATGATAACCAATCTTATCCTATACCCAATTTAGAGTATATTTGACATACCTATGATGAGATTATTTTATACGTACCACAGAAGTCTAATCAATAAAATAAAATAAAAAACCAACTAAAATCAATGGTCAGACCAAATCATGTCAAATAAGATGAAAGATCACCTGGGGTGAAGTATCTTTCCTACAGGAAATTCTTTCCAGTTCTCGAAATATAACCCTGGAAATCTCAGCATGTCGGTTTGGTCGATGATGACCTCCACCTTCAAAGCAAGGAATCTGGCCTGTATTTATCCACTGCATTACCAAGAAAATCTAAGAAACGCAAGAAAAACCCAAAATAAAAATGAAAGTCCAAAAGAAATAACGAGCAAAACCTTCAAATAAATGGCAGAATTTATGAGAGCATCCAACCGGTCCTCACTTTGCAAACTTCCAACAAGTAGATCACGTACAACTTCAAGCTTCAACATCAGAAGGTGTACATTAATGCTATGAAAAAAAATGATGAAATTAAAAAGTACGACATATATGATGAAATTTGATTTAATTAAATATGAACTGGAGCAACAAATTGTCTTTATTAACGAGGTTTTTCCATGAGGACTTCACATTATCTTTACTGGCAATTAGTTAATAAAAACAACCCAAAGGCATAATTCCCTGTTTGAGTTCAGAAATCAAAAATCAAAACTTTCTGGACAATGTATAAAACTTAAAAATACACAACAAAGAAAAGGACAAATAAGTATCCATAAAAAGATTGTTAATGTAAATGGTAACTAAAACAGTTGAGGCAACATTCTGAATAAATCTCAGACTTTGAAAAACCAGATAAAAGGCAATCACTTGAGGTACCTTTTGCCACCAATTCCTTGCATTTCGATCACCTTCAACTAACTTCAAAGCCAACCCTTCAAGACCAGAGGTGTCCCATTTTCCTCCTTCACGGTTCCCATGCTCATTCGACCGCATGAATGAGACGGCATTACCTTTCCATTGACCAACAAAAGGACTAGACTCCACCTCTTCAGCACCAACAGTTTCAGCCACTGTAGAACCATTCTGACCCACATCTTCCCCTTCCTCCAAAGAGGGTAAACCCACAGCCTCCGTAGTTGCATTCCAATGACAAACCATCTCAAAACTTCCTCCATTGGGAAGTTTCAAGACCCGATTGTGACCACCTTCCCAAAGCATACTCTTGTCTGCCCTTACAGTCAAAAACTTATACTCAACAGATTCACCCCCTTTGAACTCCAGCGTACATACCCATCCACTCTCCGTCCAATTCATAGGTACCTTCTTCTTCCATGATCCCAATTCCTTCACCGAACCCAATATTGCAATACTCTCACCAAATTCAACTTGGTGATCCAATCGAATATTAAGCCGAACTTTCCCAGACTCGGACTTCATCATGTTGTCTTTCTCCTCGTCACTGCCAACCGAAAAAAAAAACAAATAACAGCAAAAACGACTTTATTAGGACCTTCCCTATTCCAATTCTCAAAGTCAAAGAGCTAGACTTCAATGCATGATTGGTAGTATATTTGGAGTAACACTGTTTCAAATGGCTGGATTATAATCTACGAAGCACATAAAGAACATAAATTAAAGCGTTTTCGCTAATTACACAAATTGATATCAGCTGAATTTGTAGTGGCGAAATCTATTCCGCATGGCATTCAGCCAAGTAACTAACGTTTTAGCTCAAAAAAGGCAAGAATTAAGTGATCATTGAAACGAAAAAAAACTAATACACTTGTATAATTAGAAGGATCCACAAATCTCTGTTTGGCAACTGAGAAAATGCAAGAAAGTTAGGAACTTGCTCGAAAAACAGAGGGAATTAAGGAAATTAAACAGAAAAAATCATACATGGATTGAGCGGAGGAAACGCCACAAATGATCTGACAAGGGTTGGATTTGTGGTAGAGGGGACGAAAACCCCTCTTATGGGCGAAGAAGGGAACGACGGCAAGGCTTCCCAGGCATTGATGCCGAGGGTGGAGGCATCGGAGTTGCTTGCGACGGTGGAGTTGTGGCGCGGAAGAAGAGGTGTGCAGCGCATGCACGCAATCCATTCGACGAAATGCCAAACCAGAATCCACAAGCAAGAGAGAGAGAGAGAGAGAGAGAGTGAGGTTTGGGTTTGGAAGCAGAGATGATGAGTCAGTCCAAATGAGATGCGGAGGAAGATTGGAGAAGGGTGAAGTGAGAGGTACTTATTATTTTATTTTATTTTATTTGAGACACGTGGCAGCGAGCCATTCCAAATCCCAAAATTAGATCCATTTGTCCGGGTCCTATACGCAAAGCTTTCCAAAAATTTATGGTCTAAGAAAACCACGAATTAGATATTCAATCAAATGACTTTGTTCATTTTTGTAATAAAAATAACGAACTGTTATTAAGAATTCAAAATTTTCATTATACACCCTTTATAAATATTTTTTTTTTGTATTTATAGAAAATTTAGAGTGTAAAATGAGATTTTTGAAATGCTAATAACAATTTCTTAAAATATTTTCATTGTAATTGTATATTTGTTGATTTTAACTCAAATTTCTCTCACTTTGTACTAAGATCATGTGATGATTTTCTCAGGAGAGAAGTTTGTCAAAACTAATTCGAATTATACAATTATGATGAGCTTATTATAAGGTTTAGTTCATTTTTTATCATTATTATAAGGTTGATTTAGAAGTGTGTTTAGAAAAAAATTTTTAGAGTTTCAAAAGCACTTAAATGCTTCTTACAAGAAGCACTAATTATGTATATTTTGTAAGCACTTTAAGTACTTTTTCAAAACTCATTTTTAATTTTACTAAAATTAGTTCAAAAAATATTTTTATAGAAAGTGATTCCATCATATTAAAAACAGTTCCAAGCTAGTAATAGATATTGTTATTAAAGGAAAAACTCCAAATTTATAAGATATTTTTTTAAAAGGTAAGGCCATTGTCTCCTGGCACCTTGTTGAAGTTGACAAGATAGCCGACATAAAATAAAATAAAACAAAAAGAAGATGACAAGGTTAATCACATCTGCCCGCCCACGTTACTGGTGTGGGATGTAAATAGAAAGTCACGTGCCCAGGTGAAAGTGTTCCAACAAAGTTAGCATATAGAGCTATTAAGCGGAGTCAGCTGTATGGATTATCGCTTTGTCTCAAGACAAGAACAATTATCTCGAGAGGTTGAACTCGTGAAGGTGATGTTCAGTATGCTCAAGAGGTTTAATGGTGATAAATTGTATGTGATGAAGCTTGAAATTAATTGCATACAATAAAGTGGCCAACAATAATAGTAAGGCCTTATTCAATTATGCGAGGTCGGTTATATGAATCAATAAAACGCTATTGTGCTTAGTTTTGCGTTAAGTATTTCATGTATTTCCTTAAAGTTCCAAGTATTCCATGTATTTCCTTAAAGTCTCTTACTAAATTTTCCTAGGCATTCTTTTACCCCTGAGCCTCTATCTTATAATCGTATTTTTCTAAACAGACCACATGTAGGTCTTCGGTTCACATGTCTAAACCAACTTGACTGATTTTCTCTCATCTTATCTTCAATTGCGGTCACTCTCATTTTACTTCGAATATCCTCATTCTTAAACATATCCTTTCTCGTATGCCTAAAATTCAAAATATTCTATTGCGCAATTTCTGCGTAACATGAAATAAATGATTTCTTGATTTTGTAAACTCAAACAACAATGAAATTTGCAAATAAAGTTATATAAATTCAGAAAGTAATGTACATACCATTTGATATAAACTACTGATTCCAACAAGGGTAAGGAAATAACAAAG
>JAOTRO020000016.1:3888901-3904471 GCA_028566515.2 Pyracantha coccinea | reverse complement strand
CATTTCCGAATAACAGGAAGAACTTGTCAACAGTCACCCCCCAATATCATTATCTTTCCCCCAAATGGTAATTCAATGTTTGTTAAGTCTCTGAATGTTCGATCAAGTGCTTCAAATGCATGACGATGCATCATTGTTGCTTCATCCCAGATAATTGCCTTCGCCTTTTGTATAGCTTGGCTAAATCAGATTGCTTACTGATCGAACACATCGATGATGTATCGAGACTAAGTGGTATCTTGAATTTAGAATGTGATGTCCTCCCACCAGGCAATATAGTAGTTGCTATCCCAGATGATGCTGTTACTAATACTTTGTGCCCTAACTTTCCCAAGCTTGCTAAAAATGCGCGATATAAATAAGTTTTTCCAGTTCCACCAGGACCATCCACAAAAAAAGTTGCATTCTCCGATCATTGGACTGCACCCATTATTGTGTTAAACACACTTCTTTGGTTATCATTTAAGCGTTCGATTGCATCAAGATCTTGTTGTGGAATACCTACGGATATTTCATCTTCAATACATCTAGTCATTCAAGAACTTGATTCAATTCCTCTTGTCATTTGGGGCAAATCATACTCGTTTAGACTCTTATTAAATTGAACCAAAAATGTGTTCAACTCATGCAAGAGTTTGTGGGTAGCAAGTGTGGGAGTTATGTTAGTCATGGAAACATAATCTTCTATGATGAATGGATAGAACTCATCTCATACCCTTAAACAACAATTGGTGCACAATATATCAATATGGTGACAAATAATATTCTTAAAGCCGATGACATCTGAATTGTGGAGGCCTCTAGCAAACATTGTCAAATATTGTCATCTATTTCTAACAAAGCTCGTTGTTCTGATGCCTACTTATATGTTGGATGCAAAACCCCATTAACTGTTTTCAAGTTTGTGAAGGATATTGGTCCTCTAACATGATTAAGAAGAATTCGGCCTTTAGCAGGTGAAACTGCATATATTCGCCCAATAACCTTGTTACGATTCATTCTTTTAGAACACTTTCTTTGAGCTTGAATCCTTATGTAATGTGATGGGATCTCCATGTATAAGTACCGTCACGCTTCTGCATCCACATGATTGAGTGTGAAAAATTCAGTCAACATTGTCTTTCTTGTACTCTTATCATGTAGAATATTTGTTATACTCTCATTGACATGAAACTGAACTTGGTACATATTAGGAAGATGTTGCAATTGCTCAACAGATGGGTAAATTCGATTAATAATAAACTTGAATATCTTTCATAATGCCTCTGGTGCGCAAACCCATCTTACGCCTTCAAACTGCTTTATTTCATTGTATTCAGGGTCTGATTGCACTTCGATTGTCACTCTATCTAGGCCTTTGTAAACATACTTATATAAGTACTTGACACTTTTTATGCTTGCACAAATTTCAACATTGATGTGACAATCATACCTTAACAGCAACCATGGAGTATATGGAATGACCCACTATTATCAAACATTATGTTTCCTTGTCTATCAAGTGAGACGGGCAATTGATTTCCTCGCCCTTGATAAATTGGATACGAATCATTCCCTTGAACAGTGATTGGTGCAAATGGTTTGGGAAACTTTCTCTTACAACTCCTATTTTTCATACATGGAGATTAAGGATTATGAATCCCACACGGGCCATGAATCATATGCTTTAACACCACATTATAAAGTTGAGGCTCTATGTCTTCGTTTGGTGTTTCAGCTCTAACAATTCAATCATACTTATCTGGGTTATTGTATGTATGCTATACTTTGATTTGTCTCAACAAGAAATGACTCACTCATGTTTTTCTCTATGTCCATTAAATTTGTGGAGGGAAACATATTGAGATCTCAAAATTCTTATTCTCATGCAACACACTTTGAGACAGGTAATAACTACAAAATCAAAATAAAAAGATATTATATAGTCTTGTAGTGTCTTAGATTAGCTAAAACATTGGTATACATATTAACTTACCAAAAAAATATATTGAATTTGCTACACCTGGAATTTGTAGCAGACTTGTCATTTTATGAAGGGGTTTTTAACTTTAATCTTTGAAAAAGATTGAAATTTAATAAAAATTTAGTGTTAGATTACATATTGATTATAGTCATTTGATGTGTCCTTAATTTAAATTAATTAATATGAGTTTATTCAATGTCTCCCATTAAATGTTTGAATATATGGAAATGAAAATTATAATGAAGTATAATTAAGACATGAAAATTAGGAAGAATAAGAGAAATAATTAAAAAATCAAAATATAATTAATAATGAAGTGATTAATATATCAAGAGATTAAAATTAAATTTTAATCTTACTCATATTTTTAATCAAAAAATTATTTTTGCCAAAAATTAGAATAAAGTTTCCTTTTGTAAATTATAACGATGAAAAATGACGCGTTGCACGTAAGAAACAACGTCTATATTTTCTCTTTTGTTTAATATGCCATAAACATACCCATCACGTTTGAAATTTTGTGGAAGTCCTTCTCTCACATTAATAAAGTCTGGTTTGTGTTGGACAACGGTCCAAGAGAGGACCCAAAAATCTTCCACAAACAAACAAACATTGACCAGACTTGTATGTGTATGTATTTCAGTGATATAGTCATAATTTTTAAATAATTAAATCGTAACATCAACCAAAAAGAACTTGGATTTTTTGGATCCCAATATTCTAAGTCTCGGGATCAAATCATCCAAATCGTTGAAATTTTATTCAACGGATACAAACGGAGAGTCTCTCTAAAAGTTATAATAATTGTAGCCGTTTGATCAAATTTCAAACTAAAAAAAGTTTTATTGAGTCATTTCGTCGAACACTTAGTAGGCAACTATTAATTTTTGTCAACATACGCCAAAAATTTATGCTATTAACTTTTTAATATAAGTAGTGGAAAATTTTATTTTTTAATTTATTAATTTTTTAGCACACATATTTAACCATTTGTATAGTGACATGTGGTGTACTATTATGTGTACCGGTCACACTGAAAAATCTCTCTTCAAGGAGAGGGACTGAGCAGGGAGAATAGTAAAAAAAAAGGGGACGCAGAAGACCTGACACACCTCAACCCAGAAAGTCCACTAAGACTGTGAATGGAGCTGACGGCCAGCACAGCTCGATTCGGAGTCTTAGTGAACTTTCCGGGTCGGGCTGTGTCAAGACCCATGATGAAAAAGAAAACATTGCATTTTTCTTCGAAGTTTTTTCACATTTTCTTCTCGGCCTTAGAGCCAAGTAGCATTTTCCGACCCCAAAAAAAGATTGAAGGAAATAACCAAATTAAGGTAAATAAATTTTCTATAGCAACTTGGCAAACAAAATCATACAAGAAGAAAACAAGGAAAATACAAAGAACTTAGGGAAAAATTAAGGAAGTATGGGAAACAAAATAAATTTAATACTGGACCAATTCTCAATGAGTATCTACTACAACGGTGCAAATGTATAATATGTTCAGGAAATAAAAAAACAAAAGGGTAAATTACATAAAACTATCTTAACTATTAGGCCAGTCACAGTTTCATGCCCCCCTTTTAAAAAAATTTCAATGTCATATGTTATCTTCGAATTTGTTGCAATGTCATACCTTTCGTCAGTTGTCTGTCAATTCCTTTGTTAAATACTGACGTGGCTTGAGGCAGACCCCACTTTTTATTTTTTTAAAAAAGGGATAACGTGAAATAGGTCCAATAATTGATATTCCATGTAAGCTTATTTATAATTTGTACCATATTTATCCCTTAGACCTATAAATTGTAGTAAATATTCAAAATTTCTTAATCATAGGATTATTTGTGGTTTAACTAATCCCTTAATTGTAGGATTAGTTACAACAATATAATCTCAACCCCCAGTCCGTTTCATCCCTCCTTTTTTTCCTTCTTCTAAACAATTCCCTTTCTTAGATCATGGAATCAATCCTCCTCTTTCTTCTCTCTTCTTTCATGGGTGATATTTTGTGTTCCTCCCTCCAAATTCCTTCATGACAATTTCAGTTTTTACATAGCTTTCACATTTTTTTTTACATATTCGTTCGGCAATACATTATCAATTGCAAGCAATAATACAGTATCATGCATTTATATTTGCTCTGTTCTATTTTTGTGCGTATATGAGTATGACGTGACATTATTCATTTAATTTTTTTTTTGCATGAATATAATTTTGGACGAAACTATGATTAGCCTTTTCAATTGGAAATGTCCTAAGAGCCCAATTGCTTCTATGAGGAGCTGCCACCATTTTTAACAATGGGATACACACCGCCATCAAAATAGAGAACATCACAACCAAATACAATGTTAGAAAACCCTACCGACTGTAAAACTAACGGTAAATGTTTATCGCCACAGTTGCACTATAAATAAAGGAAAATGATTTATACACATTATTTTTCTCATTTTTTACACTTATATTTAAAACTATCTTATGATTCTCTTTTGTTTTATCAGATCCAAAATGTCGAATATTGACTATTTAAAATTGAGAAGAGATCATTTCCGGATCTCTTCCACTAAGGTTACTGGATCAAGTGATCCGGACCTTTGAAATTTCATCAAACAGCCCACATGTTTTGAATCCCTAAAAACTATAATAATTTTTGTACGTTGGATAAAATTTCAAAGGCCTGAATCATATTCATACGTAAGTGGTCCCGTATTGGCTATTTGTTACGCAAGAACACTTGAATTCGACTTAAATTAGTTCCGGTTTCATGTTTGGCGGAACCTATATTTTGGAAGAAACTAATATAAACTGTTTAAACAAAATTGTGAAAATGCCAGAAAAAAGAAAGAATAATTGATACTACCCGACACGAATGCAACAAAGCGACGGCGTTTGAACTTTATATGATACGCTGACCACGTGAAAGTCCAGCGCCAATTCAGAAATGTTGAGAGGCAAAGGCCAAAAAGATTTGGTCAGAAGAATCAACTTTATCCTGGAAACTTCTAGTGCATCATTTACCACATTAATCACGTGACGTAATTGATGATTAAAAACTGCTAATCCAATTTTCAGTCGTCGCTCTAGAAGTGGAGATAGATTGATAAAGTAGGCCCAACGCCATTTCACCCTGGCCCAAATTAAATTTCAAGCCCGGAACTAAACACTCCCACATAATTAAAAACTGGTAATGGAGTGTAGTAATTTTCACGTTCTCGTTTTTTCTTTTTTATTCTCCTTTCACTGTTTTTGTCTCTTTTTTATTTTTTGCGAACCATTATTTTTGTCTCTTGATTCTCTTTAATTTTTCAACCTAAAGGTTGGAATAAAAGTATGTTATCAAAAAAATCAGAGTGTGAAAAATTATTTCCCTTTCAAGAGCATCATCGTTCGGGAGTGAAGATTACAAAATTAGTAATGCTATTTAGACACACAAAAGTAATCCACATGTTGAATTTTGTAAAACATGTACATTTTCACGTATTTGCATGTGGCTTAATATCCTAGTGGATAGAGTGTTAGATTTCTACTCATACATCATATTCCGAAACTTCTCATCCCCTAAATTATTGTAATAGTTTGAATTCTCCCATTCTCCCCTTAATAATGATAAAATAAAAAATTTGACAAAAAATCCAGTTCAATCTCTGTGGCCCAAAATTGCCCATCATATGTCAACTTTAATTGGGCTTTATGTTACATAGCAGGCAGTCCCAAACTACAATTTTCAGCCCAATACTTCTCTCCGCCATTAATTTTCATTTTCAGCAAAACCCCTCTCGATGGCGCTCCTCCTCTCCCTCAAAACCCTAATTTCAGAGGTCTAATGGCGCTGCAACAGTTCGGGCGCACGAAGAGCGTGACGAAGCGGTCGAGCAAGTACTTGGAGGAGGCTCTGTACCTGAGGCTGTTCAAGGACGGCGGCTCGGAGGTGAGCGTTCGACAGCAGCTCAATGAAGTCCTCAAGAGCCGCAAGCGAGTTTACAAATGGGAGGTCGGCGACACCCTCAAGAAGCTTCGCGAACGCAAGCTATACTACCCTGCCCTCAAGGTCCGAAACCATAAATCCCTAAATTTGTTATTAGTTACCGATTTTCTGCATATTTTTTACACAAAAAGTTGCTCAATTTATGATCTCGAAGAGTAGTTTTTGTATCTACTTGATTTGTTGAATTTATGCCGAGCTTAGAAGTAGGATTTGATGGATTATTTTTTTAATGTGTATGATTTGTAAACTTATTAAAATGGTTTATTGTAAATTTGATGATTTTGTTCGAGAATGTTACATCTTTTTTGTATTCAGAGGTTAGAATGTATGAATGTTTGTCGAATCGCCAATGTGAACGTACGCTTATGTGTATTGATGTGGATTTTGGCTATTCTTTATATGTTTGTCTCTGGGGTGAATTATTCTCGATCGATGCCAATTTGAATTGATTCATTAAAAAATATCCAGCTCCAGATCAGTACCCCCTGTTGATTTATACCACATTTCTTCTAGTCTCCTTTTCGAAAGATATTAGATAAGATACAGCTTGATCCTTGAACATTTTTCTTTGTTTCTAGTTTATGTTTCCTTGTTCTCCCTTTTCTAATTTGGACTGCAAGGCAAGACGTGTAGATGCTAAGCTGTTTTACATTACAGTTATCGGAAGCTATGGATAGAAGAGGAATGAACAAGACAGTCAGTGATCAGGCAATACATCTTGATCTTGTTGCTAAAGCCCGAGGTATTCCTGCTGCGGAAAATTATTTCATTGATCTTCCAGAATCAGCAAAGACCCATCTTTGTTATGGTGCCCTGCTCAACTGTTACTGTAAGGAATTGATGACTGAAAAAGCCGAAGCCCTCATAGAAAAGATGAAGGCTCTTAACCTACCTTTAACCTCCATGCCTTATAACAGCCTTATGACCCTTTACACAAAAACTGGAAAGCCAGATAAGATCCCAGCCATCATACAAGAAATGAAGGCCTGTAATGTCATGCTCGATTCCTATTCATACAATGTCTGGATGCGGGCACTGGCTGCTGTTAATGATATTTCTGGGGCTGAAAGGGTTATTGATGAGATGAAGAGGGATGGTCGAGTTGCCAGTGATTGGACCACGTATAGCAACTTAGCTTCAATTTTTGTTGAAGCTGGCATGTTTGAGAAGGCAGGAAATGCGCTTAAAGAATTGGAGAAGAAAAATTTGCGCCGAGATCTTTCGGCTTTCCAATTCCTCATTACATTGTATGGTAAAACAGGGAACCTGCGTGAAATTTATCGAGTATGGCGTTCCTTGAGGCTGGCTTTCCCTAAAACTGCAAATATCAGCTATCTGAATATGATCCAGGTGTTGGTCAACTTGAATGATGTACCAGGTGCAGAGAAAACTTTCAGGGAATGGGAATGCCAGTGCTCAACCTATGATATTCGGGTAGCAAATGTTTTGATTGGAGCTTATGCTGAACAGGGTATGCTAGAGAAGGCCAAGGAACTTAAGGAGCTGGCCCGCAGGAGAGGAGCCAAGCCTAATGTAAAAACCTGGGAGATCTTTCTGGATTATTATCTGAAGTCTGGAGAATATCAATTGGCGGTTGATTGTGTTGCCAATGCAATATCCATTGGTAGGGGGGATGGTAGGAAGTGGAGTCCGTCACATAAGATTGTCAAAACTTTGATGGAGAAGTTCGAGCAAGAGAAGGATGTTGATGGTGCAGAAGGTTTTCTGGAGATTCTGAAGAAGTCCGTAGAATCCTTAGGGGTTGAGGTGTTTGAATCATTGATCAGAACTTATGCTGCTGCTGGAAGGACAAGTCCTGCTATGCGTGCTCGTTTGAAAATGGAGAAATTGGAGGTGAGTGAAGCCAGTGAAAAGTTGCTCGAGGCCGTATGTGTGGAATGAGATTTGGTTATCTTCCCATATACGTATTTTCTTCAGAGTTTCTATTTCGAGAAAACGAGTTTCCTTGGTCTTACGTAGGGGTTTATGTTCTGATAATAAAACGTTCCTATGTGCACCATAACAAGCAATCATATGGTTATTGTTGTAGTTTTGATACCGAATTCAATTCTCTACTTTTCTGCGTTGTACCATTTAACAGTATTCAGGTCTGAGAAGAACCAGGATCCCTTTGAAATCTCATCCAAGCCCACCGTCGAGATTATTAAGTCGAACCATGTTCTACCCAAGAAGCCCAATTTCTAGTAGGGACACATCGACTACTACATCCGTGTGCATCTCTAATAAAAACATGTAATTTTTTGTATTTTTGTCTCACTCACGTTTGTCACACGTTACGTGATAGATGTGCTAATAGGGCAGGCCTACCAAAGTTCTTCTGTGAAACGAACACTGGTATAGCTGATTGCTATGATACATTGTCAATCTATTGCCCCCCCACCAATGCGTCATGGTGAGTGACTGTTTGTCACCACTCGCAAGAGAGTATTGGATAGGATTGTCTCATGCATCAACTTACTCACATAATGGGTGAGCTCTTGTATACTTGTCCAAATGATAGCTCACCATTATGAGTAAATGCTGCATGATACAATCGTGTTTGATGAAAAATTCTTCTATGCAGACGGGTGCACACTCAAGGGAGTGAAACCCCTCGGCACCCCACTCGGCCCCCACCATTGAGTGAGACGAAGAATTGGCCTACCAAAACTTTCTCCACACCACATGTACAGTTAGTGAGAGCTCCATTAAAACGTAAGGGAAGACCAGGCATTCCATTTGAATCATCTTTTCCAAAGTCAATGCTCTTAACAGTCAACCACTCTGAGAGAGAGAGAGAGAGAGAGAGAGAGAGAGATATATATATATATATACATATATATATATATATATATATTAAATTCGACTTCAATTCATGCAACATCATGGCACGTGAATGTGATGTTCATGTGCTCATCTCATCAGTCATGTCGATAATCCACATTCCATGCATTCTCTGATTTAAATTCCAGGTCGACAGATTTGACTTTTCCCTTATTCCACTAACCACCGACTTGGCTTCCAAGTCGGATTCTCTTTTTATCTCTTTTCTATTCTTCACTTGTTGCTTTGCTACAAAATAAGAGAGACTTCTAGGCACCCCTTTGTATCATTAGACTGCTGCGACAGCGGAGGATACATGAATTTTTCTTTTCAAAGCAAAATGGAACTCTCACGTCATTTTACTTAGGTGCTCCTGACCTTTTACTTTACTTCAACCTCTTTCGGACATCTTTTTTGACGTCTTATCTCTTTGATAATCATGCTCAAATATAAGATCAAAAGAACATTAGATAATATATCCAATATACACTAACCCTAATACTAGACGACTCGTTTCCATTGGAAGGAATCTGGTTTGCATGATAGTGTCGACACCTTTTTTATATAGCATCAAGCTTAATTATGACTAATAAGAAATAAAGTAAACTTTAAGAAAAAGACTGAATCCCAAATCATGCATGGAGGAGGCATCGTCGACATTTTCATGTGGGAACACGAAACAAGGACTGAGAAATATGCTTAACGTTGGTACTTTATGTCAATAATTAATATGTTATATAATTTGTTTTGGGGTTCTAGGTAATTAAATACATTATTGTATAGTTTAATGATTTTGTGTGCGCGTGTGTGAAACTGTGTCATTGTCTTCAAAGGCAAGAAACCCAACGTATAATCCTTGGGCACAGCTTCGGCTTCACAGTTGTAACCTTCGGCACGCATGGGATGGGACACCAACTTGTAATTATCTTTAATTAACAAAAAAAAGTTTAGTTAATCTTATATATTATTATGCTTTAAGCACTGGACCACATGGTAATGATATATAGCTATAGACTATAGGGTTTTTTTTTATGCAAAATAAAATGGATAGGGTGTTTAAGGCTACACTATTTTATTATTTTGGGTTTTTGAAACATTTTCCACTCAATAACGTTTACTTTTCTTTTGAATCAATTATGATTTTTTTTTCTTTCTAAAAAGGAGCCGTAGATTGATTAAGGCAGTCTACCTTTTCAAAGGTCGAAAAGGCTTACAAAAATATTTCAGCTTGGCCAACATCGTTGATTTACCAGTGTTAAGAATCAAACACAAGACGTGTTTGACTACGAACTTGACGTTTGTCTTCTACAACTGGACCACCCATGGCGGTTGACCAATTATGATTGTTGGGAGAATGTAATTTTGAGTGGGAAATGATTTATAAGATTTTTGTTGGGTTCTACAAGCATTTAACTCTCTTTTAATTTGTTGAATATGATGGCTAAAAAAATCTAAAAGAGGTGAAAATTAATTACGCAAAAATCATACACAATTTTGCATATACAAAGTAGTTGAAAACAAAGCACAAAAGAATGAAAAATGACAAGCCATATATAGTATATTCAATATTTTTTTTGTTGCCCAAAATTTACATAGAAGTCCCTAAGGGTGGTATAATGAATAAATCACCAGTTAGCTGGGAGAAAAAGGAAGAGGGATTAACAAAGGAAGACAAATACAAGAATACCCAAACTGAACTGCCGATGGATTAACCCAAAATCACCCAAGAAAAATGAAAATTGAAAAATTGAATATTATGTAAAATATAAAACTCTAGCTCTATACCTTTCCCTTAGGGACACCTCACATTTCTTCCAGGACCTCCATAGTAAAAATAATTCCCCCAAACGTTGTTAATCCCCCCTTGAATGTCATAGCAATTTGGATGATCAGCCAAAACTTTGAGGTTGGATAATGGGATTAAGCTATTATCCCAATCCACAACCTGCATGTTTCGAAAATATGAAGCTTTTCCAAACCCTTCACCCGCAAAGTGCCCACTGCCCATCTGTGTGGCTGTGTGGGAGCCTGAAGGCCTCGAGTTCACAACTTCTCCACCAAATTGTACCATGCTTGCGTGGTTTTGAAGGTGAGTGAACAGGAATGATGGCCAGTATCCGACTAGGACCCCGTTCCCGAATTCCAGCCACCAATTTCCATGCTTTGGATCCTACAATATGCACAAGTAATTAGGGTTAATAAAAGTTTTTACTTTCTTCTTCTTCACTACTGTGACTCATCCATGGAAACTAGTTAGTTGGTTCGTGAAACTAATACACTTTTTATTATTCGAGCGATATTGAGGAGGGGAAATTAAACAGAGAACTTAGGTACTTAAACACTTTAACTACAAATGAGACTTGCATGCATGGTGATTACAAAAGCATATGGGAAGTGAGTAAAATGAGATAAAGCAAAACAAAGTTTATTGTACTACGTCACCTTGAGGAGTAAAAATAAAGGAAAACCCTAGAAAAGAAAAAAAGCAAATGATGGAAGAGTCAAGGAGCTCTCTCTCTAGTGAAAAAAAGAAGGGAATCTAGCAAAGCAGAAAGCACGAGGAATTTACAGCCCATTATTTTGGAATTTACCACCGCAGTCTGCAGCAGAGCACGCCTGAGGCTCATTTTTTATTTTTATTTCTGGTGTTAGGGTTTGCTTTATCATTTCTGGATGAATTGTTTGTTGTTGCAGTTCAGGCGTTTGGCTAAGGTTATTTAACATGGCAATCCTCTAGCACATGGGACACTGCTAAATCTGTGGAGGGCCTATTACTGACCATCGGATTTGCAGACTTTTTGAACTTTTCCTGATTTGAGGAAACTATACAAATCGCTCGGTCAAGTGTCATCCATCACCAAATAACTATCCTATATAGTATTTACCTTCCAGGTACATAGGGACCTAGAACATTCTTGGCTACTGGTATGAAAAGAAAAGGTTACCTTCCAAATTAACAAGCTAATATCAAATTGTCCACCATGGTAGGAAGAAGTTGGAGAAATTGCAGCTCCAATGGCAATTCTACTATTGGTTTGAACAAATCCAGAACACAGTAAATTGTAGCATCCAGTTGCTTGATATGCATCCGTCTGCAAAATAAATAATATAATAATTATTATTATTATGGTCTGTAATTATTATTGTTATTATTATTATTATTATTATATCTTACTTATTATCAGTATTATTTTATCTTATGCTTGTCGTCGAAGGCAAGGTGATTTTGTATACTTACAGTCCAATACGTAAAGAATCTAGGGTAGTTGTCCCCATACAGCTCTGGACTGACCTGCACAAAATTAAATGAATTTAAACCCCCCATTAATGTTGTTGATTACACTGCAGAAGAACAAGATGAAGACGACGACTCAAGGAATAGAGGTAGTTGAGCTGTGTTCACTGCCTTAAATGTCAATTGAACTAAATGTGTTGAAATTCAAATACTCATCATATTGCGCGTTACACTGTATCAATCATGGGTCAAATCACTCTTAAACTTGTAATCTTACATAAATAAATAAAGTCGGACACACACTCAACGTGCAATAAAGACCGTAAATATGGATATATAGTCAATTTATTGTCTGCTTAGTGTCAGTCGGTTGTATTTTCTATTAAAAATTTGTAATCAATTCTATCGATGCGTGTTTCGAGAATCACCAGTTCAATAGTTAAACAGAGAAAGAGAGAGATTTCAAGGCTAATTAGAGGGCAAGTTTAGTGATGAAAGATAAACATGCCTGCCAACCAGCCTCAATGGTGTTAAGGTCACCACCAAATGAACCAGAGATGACCCACATCTGAGACAAGCTGAATTCATATTGATTAACAACTTTGGGGGCCCAGACATTGATGCTAGCTTTGGCTCCATAGTATTGATCTCCACTCACATACCCAACTGCATGCTGCAAACCCAATTATCACAAAACATAAACCACAATCAGTGCATAATTATTTAATTTAATCTTCACTAATTTGAATTTTCATGTAGTTGTGTTTTTTTTTTTTGCCAATTTTTTCATGTATTTTGTTAGAAAAAACATTCTGCAGGGCATGAAAACATGGTGGAGTTGCGAGTTCCTTGGGAATTAGTGCAACTCCAAGTAGCAAAAGCAGCCATGAAAAAATTGCAGGAAAAAAACAGTAGATCACCAACATTGGTCTCAAATAAAAAAAAAGAAAAAAAAAAGAGGATGACTTAATTGAAAAAATTAGTAAAAAAGCAGTTTTTGTACCTACACTCTTTCATTCATTTATTTAATTAAGTCCAATAAATTACTAATTGACTGAAATTAATTAAATTAAAATGATAGTGACTCTTCGGAGACAAATTCTGAGAATTCCTCTGTTTCTTGTTTGTTCAATTTTCAAGCACTAACCTCATGGCCATTACTGGATGTATCTCTTCTGACATGTCTTCTTAGTTTTCTTCCAAATCTTCTAACAGAGCTGGCTCTCATCATATCTTCCTCTCTTGTTCTTCTAATTGGCAGTGTTCCTTCTGGGCAGAGATTTCCTGACATGCTCCACAGCTGGTAATTTTCAGCGGCCATTCCTGGAGGGTTTTGGCCTTTCGGTCTCGCCGGCGGATCCTAAAAAATTCAAGTAAAAAAAGTTATCAACTTATCAAGACTTTTCCTTTGCCGGCTCGTCAGCTCATGACCAGTTTGATAACCATTTCGTTTTTTAAGTTTTAAGTTTTCATTTTTGATTTTTTGTGCAACGTTTGACAAAAGAAATGAAAACTAAAAACTTTAAACGAAATAGTTACCATACTGCCATTTAGAGTTACGATTTTCTAAGAACCTTGAGAAAATTTGAATTCGCTCAAGGAAGAACTGAGTACCAATGGCTTCTGTCCTTTTAACTGGGGATGATCGAAAGCTGGCTGGTGATGAGAGAGAACACAATCTATAAGATCGCCATCCGGACTCTGCAGAAGCAACAAACAAAACCCAACAAATTAAATATTAAAAAAAAAAAGAACAAAAAAGAGCAAAAACAGAGGAAAACAGAGCAAAGTTAAAGACAAAATGCCTGAAATGTCTTGAGAGCAGGCTTGTTGATCTTGCTGAGACGAGCTCTTATAATCTTCAACTTCTTCAATTCTTGCTCTGGTTTCAACGTCTGATTGGCAGCGGTTTCGGGGTGGATATCGGAGGATTGTGCTACCGGACACATTGAAGAAACAACAAGAAGGAAGCAAATAACAATGGGAATGATTGGGGAAATCTTGGAGTAGCTACAAGCCATATTGCTTGAGAAGTTTTCTTGTTTTTTTGCTTTTGTTGAATCCTCTTGTTGTTGTTGTTGGTATTGTCTTTTTCTGTATTCATGAAATTTGCAGCATAAAATATTGGTGCTATTTTTTGTCCATGGAAGCTCAGCTCCCACCAAATCCAGTATCCAATACATGGTGACCATATTCTAAGAAGAAAACCTACTCACTCCCTCACCATTTCCAAGGATTTTGAACCCTAAAAAAATATGAGAAAAACTTGCTTCTATTCTTCTTCTTCTTCTCTCTCTACAGCTCTAGAGAGGTTAAATTGAGCTTCTGGGCACAAGCTGATTAAAAAAAAGAAGCAAATGGGTTGTGTTTTCTTAAAGTTTTGGCCATGTGGATGTGGAGTTATAAATACTGGATAGTGATGAAATCATGCTCAAATTTTTAAATTTGGAAAATAAAATAGAAAAAGAAGAGAGAGAGAGAGGTTATTGTGCGTAGTGTGTGTTTCCAGTCTCCAATACAAAGACTGAAACTTTAGCTGTTGTGTTAATTGTATAGGGGAAAACGGGACGGATCGGCTGTGCTTTATTTGTTGGCCCAAGGGAGAGATGGGAATTACACTGGAGTCTGGGTATAAAAAGTTCTTTGCTTTGGCTGGTCCCTTTCTCCCCTCCCTAGATGTTCTTTCTGTCAGCTGTGCTAGGTTTATATTAGGGAACTTTAACGAAAAGTTTCGGTACTATTTATTTTACCAAAAAATTATATTTTTATACTTAAAAGTCAATTCTGATACTATTCATTTTATCATTTATTTTGTTCTTATCGTTAAAACTCAAAATTTTCAAGCTATTTTCCTTAGTTTTCCTTTTATATTATGGGTAGCACTATTCACACATATTTTTTACCTCTTACACACCGCTCTTAATTGGACTATCAAATTGAAACCATTGAAGAAGATCAATGAACAAAATTAACAATTGTGTGTGAAAAGTAACAAGGGGCGTATGAATAGCAATACCCATCATATTATCTCCCACTTTTTAATTAGTGGTAGAATGTTACAGTCACATTGTTACGCATTTCACTAACGCATTGGTTAAACTACAAGTAGATGACATAGTTGATACAAATAGATTAAAATATATTATATAACAAATAGATACATAATATCATATGTCTGTACGATAATCATACTGAAAATTTTTTAATATTTACATACTAAAAAACAACACACTCTAATTTTTGTAGTGTATTATTTTTTTGGTGTCATTTTATTTCGGTTATTTATCCAAAATGGTCTCTGAGATTTACATAACACATCACTTTGATCCTTAAGATTGAAAATCAATAGAAATGGTCCATGAGATTGTCCACCATCCATTATTTTGGTTATTCCGTTAAAAACTCTGTTCAGTGTCTCATAGCTCTTGGTTGGAAGTTTGGGCAATTTTCAAAGCTTCGTAACTCAGTCATTTCTTAACCAAATTCAACCCATATATATCAAAATGAAGATAGGAAAGTGTAGAACAAGATTATACCTATTTGGAAGCCCAATGGTTACCGGAG
>JAOTRO020000016.1:3861207-3879010 GCA_028566515.2 Pyracantha coccinea | reverse complement strand
GCGTCAAAAACTTCTTGTTGCCTTGGCTCACAAGTTTCTTCTCTTTTCAACACTTCTAATACATTCAAATAAATAAACAAAAGTCACTTAGTACTAGGGTCTCGTAGTATTCTTCTTCACTGATAAGTGAGAGGTCTTAGGTTCGATTCTCGTCAAAGACAAAGTTGAACTATATTATTATGGCAAGCTTATTGTAAAGCTTAGCCCACTCCCTTACTCTCTTAGTGTTCTCCATGCTTTTGGGCATTATAGTTCTTATGGCTATTACTATAATTATTGTGGGCTTGGTTTTGTTTTATTTGGTCAAGAAGTCCAAAAAATAGTTCTTATGGGCAATTAGTATAATTGTCGTGGCCTTGCTTTTGTTTTATTTGGTCAAGAAGTCCAAAAAAAATTACTGCATACTATGTTCCGGTACATTGTAGGAAACTAATTTCTTTTTTTTTTTACTTTTATTTTTTAATAATAAAGACATCCAAGTATAAATAGCATTAGCAGTTGAAAAGGTACATTGAGGTTGGGGGTGGTTTTATTTATAGATTGAATATGACTCGTTATTGGTTGTTCACTTTCTTTTTCTTTCAAATTCATTGGTGCCATGGCGTCTTAGAGTTTGTAGGTAAAATTGTTTGGCTCTCTCAGCTAAAATATTTTCTCTTTTTTCTTATATTTTTATAGAGGTCAATCATGTTGTTAATTTCTTAGCTAATTATCATGCTGGCTCTCATTGGTGGGACCATCATATTCTAGGGAATTTTCAAAGATTTCCAAATCTATAGTTTGTCAAGTAATGCTAATTAGGTTTAAATTTTTAAATTAAATAATGTAAATCAAAAGAAATAAAGGGGCTGATCACTTCTATTTATAAAAACAATAATAGAAAAAATCTCCACAATTAGATCCTTACCACAAGCACGCACGCACGCAACCAAATTATAAATTTCACTTTTAAAAATAAAAATAAAAATAAAACCCTAATTAATTAATTATCAATTATTTGGCAAGCAAGTAGAAAAAGTGTCTCCCACAAAATTGGGCCAGGCCCTTCCTTCTCTCTCCTCCGTAAACTGCTAACTTGAGCAGCTGCCTACTAGAACCTTCCTCCTAGGGTTTGAGGGTTTATCATCCATCCAGCCAAAAACCCTAAAAAAATCCCATCTCCACACAAAGACTCGATCTTTTTTTGGTGCTTCTTCCTTCTCCAAATGGTTCGCTCCAATGGCGTCAGGCTCGTCCACTGGCTCGCTCGTCGCTCTTTTGCATCCAGCGTCCCTTCTTCTTCCGTACGATTGATTATCCCTCTCTTTCCTCTTCAATCGTATTTTTGTAACAATCTTTTATCATTTTCGATTGTATTTGTGCTAATTAATGGGTTAATCTGAAAATTTCTTAATCTTTTTTTGGCTAATTAGCTTTCTCAATGTTGAATTGGTGCTTCCAGGTGTACGGGAGGGTGTTTGGAGGTGGTTATAGGACTTTCAGGACTGGGGTTTGCAACAATTCCAGAGTTTTAGTGGGAGATTATACTAATACTGATAATGGTATGTCAAACATCAACCCACTTCTCCTTTGTTTCGTTTTTTCGAATTTGGGAAATGGGTTTCCTTTTATGATTGCCGGATTTTACCGAAGGGAAAGCTAGCGAAGCTCTTGATTTAATTAGTTATTTTTCTTTTGATATGTTTAAATGGGATTTTACTTGCATTAAGTTTCTCCCCTCTTTAATGGACTCGTTTTTGTTGCCTTTTCTTTTCCCCCTTACCCTCCTTTGTTTTTTTTTTAGCAGTGTGTAAAAAGAGTTGGTTGCTGGGAGATTGGTTCGCAGCGAGATCAATTCATGGAACTGGTATCAGACACATGAATACGCTTTCATTTTTGGTTTATTTGTTCATATGTTTGTAAATATGTTCTTGTTTTTGCGATTGTGCGCATTTGAATTATTCAAGATTGTTTGCTCATTCTGAAAGCTTGACTGATTCTGACATGCCGCGAAACTCAGTGTCTGTGTCGTGTACTTTTAGTTGAAAACCCACTTTTTATGAGAAAACTTTGGTATCAATGTTATGTGTGAATGAAAACAAAAAAAAAAAAAGGTCGAGCTTAAAGACTTCATTACTTTGTGAGGTAGTTTCTTGCAATATCATGCCATTATTTGTTCATTTTGATAGCGCATACAAAAGGGAGTATGTGGAATTTATTTATGAGATTTGTACTCTTTTATTCATCAGCATCTATGTCCATAAGAGACTACTACGAGACACTTGGTGTGAGCAAGAATGCGAGTTCCTCGGAAATAAAGAAAGCTTATTATGGGGTAGGTTTTGCTTCACTTTATGCCTACTATACGTATATGTTCACTCACTTCTACTGGACATAACTTTGCGATGTTGGAATATAATTAAGTTATATTTTACTGTAGATATAAAAACCATAACTATAAAATTGTTATTGACATTTAGAGTTGTTTTCCAGGAATCTAAGAAAACGTGTATGATCGTAGTACTGCTGTAGGAAGAATAAGAGGCTTACACATCCATGATAATGCATAATGTTAGTGTGTGTTCTAGTTACATATGTAGAAGTTTAGTCATTTTTCAATTTGTATTCACAATGTAGTGTAGTTTGAATACATATTTGATTTTAAATTGTTTCTGTTCTGAATGTCATCTTTCTTTGATCCTTCATCTCCCTTAATTATTTTGCAGCTAGCAAAGAAGCTCCATCCAGACACAAATAAAAATGATCCTGATACAGAAAAGAAGTTTCAAGAAGTTCAAAAGGCCTATGAGGTTTTATTTTTTCTTCAGAATTTATTTACTAATTACTATTGACTTATGAATCGAATAAAAAGAACTTGTTTTCATTATTATTGTAGGTTTTGAAAGATGAAGAAAAACGTCAAGAATATGACCAGGTGTTACTTCTGTTCTTTATTTATGCGCTCTATATTTTGGTTCAAAATTAACTTCTCTGTGTTTTACATTATGAAATGCTTCTGGTTGAGTATGATTTGGAGTGGGTCCTTAATTTTTTCTTGTAAAACCTTGTAGTTAATGCTTTTGGTAGTTTTACATGACAATGAACTGGATTGGGATAACACTTTCTTAGATTGTTGAGAACTCCTTATAATTTATTCCCTGGATACTAGCAATCAAATATATATTCCAGCAATTTTTGCTTGTCTACCCCCTGAAGATGCAAAGTACTTCTCAACAAACATAGAAGACTTCTTTTCAACTATAAAAAAACATACAAGACGTGGTACAGGTTAGGATACAAAAAATGGTTATAGTTCCAGATGTTCCGCTTTGAGAAGATACTGAGATGAACTGGTTGAACCTTTTGTTTTTTTGCCAATGTCAGAGGCAGTTATAGACTATTATAGTCCATGTTCTGCTATAAACCTATTAACTTCATGATCTTTTTAAGTAAGTGAATCTTGACTTCATGATCACTTTAAGTAAGTGAATCTTGTTGTATTGTACATTTATTGTGTTGCCTCCTTCAGAATTGTGTTATGTAACCGTGTTCCTTATATTAGTACCTTTTGTTTATCACTTATGTAATTAAGCACTCTCTTACAGATGGGCCATGACGCATATGAGAATCAAGGCAACGGCTTTTCAAATGATTTCAGAAATCCGTTTAAAGATATATTTGATGAAAATGTAATGACTCTATCCTTATAGTCAGGTTTTTTTGCTTGTTAATATTCTTGTCATTTGGGAGTTTTGGAATTTGAGATCAGAATTTTGAAGAGTTTGAAAAAAAGGGCCTTTGGATTTGTTCCTTTGAACAACCATGAAAGTACTTAATTTAGCATCTTTCTGTTGCTCGTTAAACTATTCTGTATATTCTAGTTTTCTTAACTGGTGAAATTTGTATATCCTGTCAAGTATTTGTAAGGAGCCCGTTCTTGTCTTGATGAGGATGTGGTCCAGCACTCCACATAGTCTTTCTTATTTCTCTTTCCATTTGGTATTCAGAAGATTTTTGGAATCTTTTCTAAGTGATCTTATGCTATCTAATATGTTATGATCATAGAAGGCATATTATATGTTCTAAAATACTTCCTACATTCCCAAGTTGTTAACTATTGCATTTTTTGGGGGATTTATCTTCATTTTGGGATTGTATGTGCATGTTATTGGTGTTGCGCTGTTGCCGATGGAGATTAGATCTTCAACATTTTCCGTCAGAATGGTGGTCAAGACATCAAGGTTTCATTCTGCTTCAATCTTGTTGTTGATAACTTGATATTTATTTGTCCTTTAGAATTTGCTTCATGACATGGATTTCTGTTGTTATAAATACTTAGGTTACTTTGGAACTATCCTTCATGGAAGCTGTTCAGGGATGTGCTAAAACGGTGTCATTTCAAGCTGCAGTGCCTTGTGAAGCCTGTGGTATGCCTGATTTCTTCACCTCTAAATGTCTTCTTTTCTTTTTAAAGTTCTATTTTGTGGAAATGTTCTAGTATGTAGTTGTCTTTTGCCCAATCAGTATTGCAAGGAAACTTTTTAGCTAACTTATTGTTCTCTGGATCTTTGCAGGTGGAAGTGGTGTTCCTCCTGGCACCAGACCCGAATCATGTAAGCGCTGTAAAGGGTCTGGGATGGTTAGTTTCTCTAAGAACATAAACCTTAGTTATTTATTTTAATAAAAAGGATATCGCGTCATCTGCTCTTGTTAACTCTTGGTTTGCTGCATACCCAGACTTTCATGCAAACTGGCCCATTTAGGATGCAGACAACTTGTTCTCAGTGTGGGGGGACTGGTAAAACTTTCCCGGTATGGTTTACATCTTATCTGCACTAATGCATTTTCACTCCTCTACTGATAAGTTTGATTGTTTATATTTTTCTCCAGATGTGTCATGTCTTCATTTTTCATTATTTAGTCTTTGTTTGCTGCCTGCTGTTCTAACCTTGTTACTTCATAATACATTTTTGGCCCTTTTTTGGGTCAGCTATTGTTAGATATATGATTATATTTTGTTTGTCAAAAGATAATTGCTTAGATTTGAAATTACAGAAGAGATCAAGTATTTGGCTTTGGGAAAGTAAATGTGTCCAGGCTGTGTGCGCGCTCGTTTTATCCCTCTTTCTTCTGAAGCACCTATTTTGTTCAAAACAGAACTGAGGAAAGGGGAAGAGACATGTCCCTATATATGAATGGTAGCAGTATCTTAATAAGAGTAATTCAAACTGTATTGTTAGTATGTTCCCATTGATTCATGTAAGTTGATACTTACATTTCTGCACCAATTTGTACATGCTTGCCCATATCAATGAGATCTTCTGTTTTGTCTAAAATGTTTACTATGTAATCATTTTTTATTATGAGTTACCACGAAGTAAAATAATTCACTTTTTGGTTTCAGAGACTTTGCAATTCGTGTAATGGAAGACGGGTCAAAAGTGGAATGAAGTCGGTCAAGTTAGACATCATGCCAGGTATTTCTTATAATTTTGAGGCATTGGGTTGCTTCTGGGCGATCATTGTGGTTTTTACGTTGTTCAAGGGATCATTCGTTTTGCCGAACATTTTAGATCAAGCTATTCAATAAATTGATATGCTTTTGATTTTTATATCATTCGTATCGTATACTGTTACACCCATGAGTTGGGTATCAAGTTAGGCTCTGTACTAAATTGTTATCAATGTTTCAATGAGGGTGTTTTACTATATGAAAGAATTTTTGTCGGATACTTAGCACCTATGATGCTGTCGCTCTTCCTTTCGTCATTCCATTTCATTGCTCGCATTCAAATAGTAAAACACACTCTTGATTCTCAAGCCTAATCCTTTGCTTTTGTCCTTTGCAAATATTAACAGAATATTTGTCATTTTGTTAATAAAATATGGCTGCATTTATGAATCATCATTTGCAACAAAGACTCCAACTTTTGAACTACTATATGTGCTTTTTTGTCCTTTCTTTCTTTTCTTTTCTTTTTTTTGGTAATAGTGGACGACTGGTTATTTCCTTTTGCAGGTGTTGATGACAATGAAACTATAAGAGTGTTTAGTAGCGGTGGGGCTGATCCTGATGGAATGCAACCTGGTGATCTTTTTGTTACCATTAAGGTGACCTAATCCTTGATAGTGTCCTTGCGTCCTCATGAGATGTGTAAATTTTTTTTTTTTTTGGGGTAACACTGGAGTGGGTCCTTAGGATGTATAAGCTGCTTGTCATTAATTTACATCTTAAATGTGTTTGCAGGTTAGGGAAGACCCAGTTTTCCGTAGAGAAGGTGCAGACATTCATGTAGATGCTGTTCTCAGTATAACTCAGGTACTGCTTAAATTTTTCAGTTCTCAGGAAATTAATGGGCTTTAATAACAGAAAATCCTGTACAGTGAGTGTATGGGACGGAGAAATAGAATACTCTTTGGCAGAATCTTATTGCCTCAGAGGCACCAACAAGCTAAATTGTCTGTTCAGTTTTTATGTGTATTGTGCTGTTGAAAGTTAATATATTTCTATGCAGACTAATTATTATTGTATGCTGGTTTTGGGGAGTCATCAACTGTACCTTTTCTTACAACTGAATACCATTATTGGGAAACATTAATGTATTGGCATACTGAGGTTTAGTGAATGCTACTTTGCAGGCAGTTTTGGGAGGAACTATCCAGGTCCCAACTCTCACGGGCGATGTTGTATTAAAGGTTTGCTTCGGAACTCATGCGTCGACAACTCGTGTATAAGTGGAAATGACTCAAGTTTAGATACTGTTATATAATCAAAGGTGGCATAATTCACGTTGCTTTCTCGTCTGCAGGTTCGTGCTGGCACCCAACCTGGTCAGAAGGTAGTCTTGAAGAAGAAAGGTAAGGCAGTCGGATTACTCTTTATAGGTTAATTTTCTCGCTCTGATAAGAATTTGACTTCCCCACTTTAAACAGTCCCCATTAACTCTATGAAGAAACAAGTTGGATTAGGAATTGGTTAATAGGTTATTGTAAGTGGTAAACTTCTGCTTTTGAAAGTTCGGAGTTGAATCTCCGGTCAACCTCTTCTTTTATTGAAAGAAGAGCAAAATCAGCAGAAAGAGAAATTTGATGTTTCTTATGCTTGAGTGAGCATTGAGCAAGCTGGGTTGGGGACTGGTGATGCGGGTTTAAGTCTATGATTATAGCTAACATTTAATGTGCTCTAGTTTTATCTTTTATTATTCATAATGGCTTATGTAAAGGCGTGTCTGTGTTGTTGTTTTGCAATTTTGTAATATCGAATGAAAATTTAATTTATTAATCTCCCCTCGATGTGAATAGAACAAGGTCATTTCTCACTTAACTAACTGGGAATGTATAACAGGGATCAAGACGAGGAACTCTTATATGTTTGGTGATCAATACGTGCATTTCAATGTCAGCATTCCAACGTAAGTTTTCGTGGTTCCAAACGACTTTTGTTCGTATAGTCTATTTATGTTTGTATATAAAGCTTAATGGTAACCTCTGTTTTGACCATAAAGACTCTTTGAGCCAGTGTTTTATCTTTATTACTCGTCACTTGAGACATGTAACTATGCAGGAATCTGACTCAAAGGCAACGGGAATTAATTGAAGAGTTTGCCAAAGAAGAACAGGGGGAGTATGGTAAGCATGCAGCCGCGGGTGCGTCTTGATGAGATTAGCGTGGAGAGGGTTTCTTTGTTTAGATGATAGCTGGAAGGACAAGGAATGATAGTAGAAGTAGACAAAAGGATCCACCCAGACCATTCTGGTAGAGGATTGGAGTTGTTTAGGTTCCAATTGAGCCACTTCTATTTGTAAGGTTATGTAATAATTTTTACCCGTCGAGTCATAATTCGTACTTTGTCATTTAGGCAAGGTGATCGGTGATCATCGTGCAGTAATTTTGCGGCAATGTACATATATTCTGACTTATAATCTCACAATGATAATGGGTTTCTTGTTGCCCCTAATTATTTTTACCACAAATGTATTTGGACAGATATATCCCTTAATGAGAACTTGATTGGGTTCAACACGTATTTGTCTCGCGTTGCTTTCGGCCTCAATGCCACGAGATGGCTCGAGAAAGAGAGAATAGGCATGCCACTGTTAGAGGATGTCCACAAATGTGATGTGTAGAGTTGTGTTTGAGCGTAACAACAGTAAGCTCTATAAACCACCTTCTTTCTTTGAGAAGTGAGAACCATGTCCTTGAAAACCATTCAATTTGATAACGCATGCTCTGTAGACCTTCTCCAAGTAATGCAATACTCTGAATCTTGAACCGTTTACACTCGTTTCATCAAATTTCTTGCTCATTACGTGTAAGTAGTTATCGATACTACCTACCACGTTAGTGGTGTAGTCCATCAAAATTCAAAAACTGGTACGATTGGATGTGTTTTCTGGATGTTGCTAGTGATAACGTGGTCGGGTGAGGCCAAAAGTGGTGTGATGGTGTGCCGGCAACGATGGAAAAGCGCATGTGCATAATGGTGGTTGTACTGCGGCCATCTAGCTTGTTCACCAAAGTTTAATCCAAATGGGATTTCAAACATAGCAGTGATATGGAGCTTAGACGAACTTATGATCTCCGTTTATAAATCCAAACAAGACGACACAAGTCAAATAAAAATACTTGAATCCGCCAAGTTTCCGGCTCCAAAAATAATTTCATCGAGCACATGATGAACAAACAATTTATTTCATTTTTGTGTAATAGAGGGAACTGCTTTCAAATAAACGAAAAAAAAAATGTCAGAAATTTTTCATCCTGACGTACTCGGGCAAATTACATTGAACCTATTTGCTCCACAAATTCCTTGGACTAGTTTCTAATCCTCAAAACCAACAGAAAATATTCTTACCTCAAAATATCAAATACCTCGCAATGAAAACCCACCTTGGTGTCGATCAACAAAACTTTGATGCTCAAAATTTCAAGATGCGGCTTTGCCTTTCGATTTCTGTTTCTTGCCGTCCAGTGTTGCTAAGCCTTTGCCCAATCCAACGGGAGGCTGAGCTTCCTGCTCCGCTGTTGCTTGCTCTTGTTTCACAGCAGCTGAGCCATTTGCGGGATGACTATTTGCTTCCTTCGCTCCATCAGTTTCTCCATTTTCTGCAGCAACCGGTGGGGTCGCACCTGAGTTGATGATATCGAGGAACTGAGTAAGTGGAGGCAAGGCTTGGACTGGAACACCGTGTGGGCGTACCAAGAGGCCCCTTGCTGCTGCCTTCCTCCTGACTTCAGCTGCTGCACGAGCAGCCCTCTCATCAACTCCCCTACCTCGTGGAAGAGTATCACCAATTATTGCAGCATTAAGAGACTTGTTGACGGAGGGGTTAGAGCTCCCAGACCCACCGGATTTGGCAGCAGATTGGAATGCCTGCATCCAGTCAGGATGAGCCTGACAGGCAAAGTCAACTATTAATTGGAAATCAAGATTCTCGGTGTAACTTATAACCCAGACACAAAACAGCATGGTTCAGCAGTTTAAGGATCACTATCGTGGCAATATTAAACAAATCTCTCAATATTCTATTTTCAAGACGTTACCCACAGTTCCTCTTATTCTTCTTTTCTGATAAAATATTCTGACAATACGTCAGAGTATTTTATGCGCGGAAGCATTAGGAGACGCACTAGGTTTTTTGGGCTTTTTTGTGTCCTTCACAAATAATTAGAAATATGCAAAGATGTAGAACAGAAATAGGAGAAATGTAACGATGAGACCATGACTTTGGAAGCACATTATAAAACAAACCACCAATTATCCTTCAATTGAACAAAATTTCAAATTTATAAGCAAAAAAGAAGAAATCCAAAGTACCTTCAAGATGTCAATTGCCTTTTGAGCTGAAGCAGCATTCAAAGCTTGACCTTTTTGCTTTTGTGCATTCATCTATTGGAACAAGATACAAATAAATTTAGGAATCAGAAATAAAACTACTAAAGTACATACATTATGCAATCACCCTTCAATATGTTTTCACTGTGCCAGCTACTAAAGGATGCCATTTACTTACCTGTAGCTCACGCATCTTAAATGTCTTCATCCAGTTTTGAGAGTCACGTGTTCTAGAATCCTCCTCGCCCAATTGTTTGACAAGTATGTCATAGGTTTTCTTCTCATGCTGCCACACCAAATGTTATAATATGTTCATTGCACTCTAAAGTTGCCCAGTGTATGGAATGAAATTGTTCAAGTGAAAATTACATTAAAAGGACAACTCTTCCACAACATACCTGGTGAGAGAGCTTGAAGGCACCCATACAATTAAATGCAATGGCAAGTGCATGATAGCATACAGCAGTCTGGATGTGTTCCTCCCCCAGAAGCCTTTCATTTTTTATCAAAGCCTCTTGCAAATATCGAAGAGCAGTGTCCATCTTCCCAAGATCTTGGTACATCATAGCGACATTAATGAAAGTTGCAGCAACATCAGGGTGATCTGGTCCAGATGACAAACTTAGCAGGAGCAATGCCCTCGACATGTGCCGTAGTGCGAGTTCTGTCTGGTTGAGTCCATGGTAGAAAAGAGCCATATTTCCATAGCTGCGGTAGCAAAGTTGCAAAGACAAGGAGAGCATCAGATTCAGAAAAAGAAAGGAGTGAGAGAGAGAGAGAGAATAATATCAACCATTATAGGCAAGTGTGCGAACACTGTTTAGTACGACACAGGTTAAGAAAACATAAAAACACAAATAAACCAATTCATATTTAAAGAGAGAACAACCTTCTCATGCAAGATAAAAGAATTTTAAAATTGATTATGACACTACATCCACTATAAGAATATAGGATGGGTACTTTCATAAGTCACCGTAAATCAAAATGTCAAAACACAAACAATCTCATCAAGATTCCAGTATTAACACATCTTAAGAAAAAGGTACAGTGACAATCTTCGTAGTAATCCTCGAAAGAGCAACCAATCAAGAATTTCAGTAATTAACAGTTTGAGTTTATGTTATACTGTCAGAAAATATAAGACTAACGGGAAAATTAAGTTCAAAATATATACATGCAACCATCTTAGCTACTGAAACTGGTATAAACACCAAAAGCAATACCTGTGAGCAGTGTCAGGGTGGTCTAGGCCCAGGCAGCGTTCATTTATAATTAGTTCCTTATGCTGTTGCATTATGGCTCCAGCCATGTCTCCTGCATGATACAGAACCATGGCAAGATACCTGAAACTCAGCGCAGCAAATACTTAGCTCAGATGTTATCAGCATCATGAATATCTAATTATAAATACAAAAAATCTGCTGAAAAGTATAAAGAGGATATGCATACCGACAGCAGTTAGCAACCTCCCGATGCATTGGACCAGTAACCTGAAATCACAAAAAGGATAAAATAGTGGTAGATATAGATGCATCGAGGAAAGTTTAAGAACAACCAAATAATATTACTTACCTGCTGAAGTATCGAAAACCCCTCAGTAAATAATGTGTAGGCTTCACTTAACATTCCCTAAAAGGAAAACAAAAGTATACAGTAAATAATTAAACCAATCAGTATTGGAACATGGTGTTGAGTCATTGACAACATTAACTGATAGAAGATCTTTATAGATTCTTATGGTGAAGAGTTCCAAATTAATAAAAATCCCACCAACATCTTGAAAGTTGAAATGCTGCTTTATATTTCAGAAAATGCCAGAACTGAAATATATTTCTTTTCATGGTAAATGCAGCATCTTTATATTTAAATATAAAAACCTATGCCATCTTTAGATTCATGGTAGATATCCCAGAACTAGAACATACATGAATATACACCCTGAAATGCTTCGTTATATTCTAAATTTTAATATAACTTTTTAAGTCAGTCTTGGTCGTCTTTGAGAATTAGCTTTGACTTCAAGTTTCTCATCAACAAGTATATTCTGGTCGAGAACTTTTCCTCACATCCGGAACCTGATGCTATAATGACACGCAATAAAGTGCATACCTCGGCCAGTTGGATCTTTCCTGTTTCCACAAGATCCTTAGCTTCTGAACACACAGGAACTGAGTGTTTCACTACAGGTTGAAGATTTAAGATATCTGACATTTGGAAGGGTGCTACGGAGTTAAGATCATATCTGCGAGCTGCAAGTGTAATGCCCATCTGCAAAATGAAATCAAAGTTGAGTTGTTGGCCATTTAGAAGCTCAATTGATATTGAAAGAAATTAGAGTAACAATCAAGTCCATTGGACAAGAAGAATTCAGAGTTACCTTTTGGCAAAGATTACGTATAACAGAATCTTTCTTTACACGCATCCTAGCATCCTCCGGCAACTCAAACTATCAACAATGGGAAACTAGGTAAAATATATAACGATACACACCACTCAAAGGTATAATATGAGGATCAAGTAATAAACATGAAGATCTACCAACCATATATAAGTCCATTTTAATTTATATAGCTCAGGAAATGGTAAAACGCAATTAAAAATATGGAAAAATGTCCCATACCACAAATGATAAATTATTTGAAATAAAATCACCAGGTCCCCATTAAGTGTTTATATTTTTCAAAGATATGTAACCTGTCGAAGAGGATGGTGCAGAAGCAGACAAACTCAAACAAACAGGCAACCAAAAGAAAAAATCAAGCAACTCATGCCAAAAAGTTCATGTATGAACTGAACATCCATCAAAAGGTTATTAAACGAAATCTAATTTCTCCAGGACAGTCCAACAATATTGATACTTAATACCTGATATTTGAGTTTTGCGAATTCTTGAATGTCGGACCATAGAGTTTCTGAGCTAGCAAGCATAAATGAGGATCGACTCTTCCTAGCAGATGCTCCATCCTTCAATTTTCCTTGTCCCTTGGACAATTTTCCTGGAGATTTCTGTCCTGTTTGTTCCTGAAGATAAAGGAGCTTGAAGTCACAAACCCTGCTCAACATTTTTCGATTAATAGACGAAATTTTCTCTGATTTACTTGGTACAATTTTATGTTTCTCCAAAAGTTAAAAATTAATATTCAAATGCATATAGCTTCAGTTTCTGATTGCAAAAGAGTTCTCAAATGAGAATAGCCATGAAGTTGTACAGATAAGTTATAACTTGTAACTAAGAAAAAAATTTGACAAAAAATTATTTTTTCAATAGGTTGGTACTATTAAATTCAATAAGACTTACTTTTTTGGGGGTTCTAGACTGCATATTATTAGCAGTGACTTTTGAGCCAACTGCTTGACAGTTTCCAAAGAAACAGTTGAAGAAATGGGTGATTGCAGGGCCAATATCATGATTGTCTGTTTCTCTCAAGGCATCCTGCAGAACAAGAAAACCATGAACCACTTTCCACCAAACATCAAGGACCTCAATGTTTTTTACTTTTTACTGTTACTGGACAATAATTATGAAAGCCAAAAGGATGAAACTAAAGCAATATTTAACAACTATAAAATATATATAACCTATCCAAGTCAACTGTTTCCCAATCATGTCCTCGGTCCAAAATAATAGTGTCAAAGTACAAATAGGCACAAACAAGCAACAAGCTCTCGTGCAAATTGATATTTTTCAATGAATGTCCCAGAATAAAGGAGCTCAATTACAAACAGTAGGCATCAATCATGAAAAGTTGCTGTTCAAATTAAAATAAAACAAATGTATAAACTACTTTGCAGGAAAGCATATATGACGCATAAAAATTCCAAAACTGTAACAGCCAAATGGATGCTGTTTAATCGTCAGACGGGAAACTTGAAAGGATATTTCTTAGCCAAAACCGTCTATGTAATTAGGCAGCAACTCAATGCACAAACTATCCATTTACAACTTCAGCATAAGTCCAAAGAAAATATATCACACTACTGAAGTCCCAAGAAAATATATCACACTACTGAAGTCCCTTACGGGACAGGTTAAGTATATAAGTTACATGCATTACGATCTACATTCTCAACTGCAACGTGAATCAAACTGCTTCATTTATGACCAACAACAAAGGTTTTATGGCGGTAACATGCTGTAAGAAGCCACATTTCCCAGTCCTCAACGGGATAATTTTCACTCTCTTATAAAATAGCAAGGAACATCATAAAAGGAAAATGAGCAGACATTTCCAGCTTAAGCATTGGTCCAGAAAAAATATATCACATAACGGGAGTACCCGAGAGGTCAAGTTCCCCACTCCTGTAGTATCTAAGTCACGTAAGCATCATTGGTCTGCACTCAATTAAATCTGACATCATAGGAGTTGTGTCCCTCCTAGAGAACGAACCAAATAAGTTAGTTTATAGTCACGTATATTTTACGCAATAACACTGTAATGTGCCACATTTCCTGGTGCCAACAAGACAATATCTCAGTTTTTATAAAATAAAAAGAATGTGATAATATCAGATCAAGCAGATAAGGAAATGCCTATCACCTTGAGAATGTGCTTGGCAGATCTAACCATTATCTCATTGGAGCAAAGATCCCAAAGATGAGGTAAATGTCTGGTCCCATCAGCCACCTGTTAAAATAATCCAAAATGCATCAAACACACTATCCCAATCACATAAGTCATCAGACCTTGTTCATTACATTTTATGCAAAACCTCAAAAGGAAAAGAAAAAGGACTACTTCCACAGTTTCTATCCATCAATACTTACAAAAGTTAGAAGTATTAATTAAAACCATAATGCTTACTTTTCCAATATAGCGAACATTAATTCCATGAGCATGGAGTGCTTCAGTTAGTGTCTGCCCATCCATGGGTGATACTTCAAGCGTGCAGAGGTCTTGTATAAATTTTGGAAGCACAACATCTGTGAGATACAAACTGGCTTTCCTCACATTTCCTTCATCTTCTGCTATCTCCTGGAAAAAGGAAAACAAATAAATGGATACATGCTCAAACCCACTGAAAAAAATTACAAAGTAAAAAACACACCTCATTGCCAGCCAACTTAAACTCGGTGAAGACATTAGGGTTAAAAAGAATTTCTTCACATGGATTAGAGCTATCAGTGCGTGGAGGTGGAGCCACACTTTCTTGTGCATCTGTGGCCTTCCCTTCTTCCGTTATGTTCTGTGAAGAGCAATCCAAAGAGCCACATCACCCAAATTACTTTAAGGCCCATTGGGAAATGGATAAAAAATCATACTGTCCAAACAGATGAAAAGTGTACCTTTAACACTATTAACATACTATGGGAATTATTACCAACTCCAAAAGATATGTAAAACCCCCTTTCCCGTCAAATAGGGACCAATGAGACATAAAAAATCAACAACTAAACTTTACTAACATACTGAAAATGCAGAAACAAGTCTAACAAAAATTGCAATGTTCATAAACTCTATAAACCGCAGTTGAATCGGCTAAATTTTACCTGCTTAGCATCAGTGATGACTGAAGAATCAGTGGTGATAATACCTTCTCCATCTTTAGACTTAGACTTTGGTTTCTCAGCAGCTTGGGCCTTCTCCCAATACACAAAAGGCTCATATTTAGAAATTTATGGAAAAAATTCAAATACAGTACTGATATAAGGTATTATATCTTACCTGGCAATAAGCAGTAATTAGTTCTGGCCTCAAGATACAAAATCTGGACCCAGATCCAGTGAAATTTGCATCACGTGGAGTCACTCTCATCAAGTCGAGGAGATAATGCCTGAAATAGGGAGCAGAGTTAAAACATGTGTATTAAGTTAGATCTATATGAATGTAAATTCTTGATTGCATGAATAAATATTCAACATATAGATAGAGATTCTTTTGGAGGAAACTATCAACACAGGAGTTCTGAGAAGTCAAATATCACACAGAAGAATCCAAACTTATGCGGAAAAAGAAATTTACCTGTCATCACTACCAACAATACCCTTGCATTCCACTGGTGCAGCCAATCTGAAAACATTTCCAGATCCATCCAGGACTGTATGCTCTTTCAGATGAAGGTGCTTAGCTGCTTCCACCACCTAAACATAATAAACTCTTAGAAATTGCACAATAAAGTCCTGTTTTTTTTAAAAAGTAAGCAGTTTTATGATTAAAAAAAAATCAAAATATGATTCATTTGGGAGCATCATATAATATGCCAAGCTTCAAATCCTCACCTTGGAATGAAACTCTTCATTCCAGCATATTTTCTTGCCATTATCAACAGAACCGTACAGAAGAGAGTCTGATTTATCCCCTTGAAGAATGCCCGGTAAAACACTCTGGTGTCAATGCCAATGAGTTAGAGATAGAATAAGGAGAGAGCAATCAGATAGCAAAAGTTGTTCCTTGTTAAAAAACAAAAAAGTTTAAAAAAAAAAATTATCTATTGCAAGCATGGCAATTTAAAATAAAAAAAAAGAAAAAAAAAATATATATATATATATATATTTGTTGTGAATGACAGAATCAATCAATTCAGTAAACAGAAAGGCAACTTTAACCATAACTACTTTTTCAATGGTTTTGGATTTCAAAAATCCTAAAGATGGATTTTAGTAGAAAAACTATCTCCGGATATATAATACAAATAAAATTAATAAAGAAAGACAAATGCACATGCACATAGGGGTGTGTAGCCAGGGGTACGAGAGATAAGCTCAGGCTGTAATAGTAATTTTGCTTCTAAAAAACATGATGTTTGCAACTTTGTAGCTATAGCCTTAAGAATACCAATTTCTATAAGAGTTAAAAAGTTATAAAACATGTAAAGAACATCAGATTCGAGGCACACCTGAGCTACTACTCTATGCCCCCTGTAATCGATTATGGCCATAGCAAGATTATAAAGTCCAGAGACATCAGCTTCCTGGTACGCCTTAGTGCCTTTCAAATCATTATTTGCAGAAGCATAAGTAGCCTGCTCAGTTTCACCCAATTGAGTCTCAGCAGAAACATCAGTAGAGGATTCAGTGGCATCATCAACTGTACTTGATCCTTTGCATTTTTCTCCATTGGGAATTGCACTCTCTCCATGCAACATACTGTCAGGAGCCTTCTCAGAACTGTGTAAAAAACCAGTGCCCCCTATCTTTGGACTAGAATATGATGCATGTTTCTTAGACAGTTGCTCAAGGTCCGCATCAACAGCAAAACTGAAGAATATATTATTGTGAACATACCTAGAGCCAAAAAGACCAAAATCTTATATCAATTCAATAGACATTGAACATATGATTGTAATTTAATCTATCATCACAATATGCATGCACATGCCATGAGAATTGAAGTTACAACAATATGCTTAAGAAATATACTTCCTGGAAAGTACATGAGCACCAAAATCTATCAAAACAAGCATGTCTAATATGTCGAGATAACTTAAAGCAGAGTCTCAAGGTTCAAATTCAATGCAGAAACCCCCAAATGGAAATGATGTGTTGATATATCATATTTAATTATTAGAGTTATAGTAAAAGTGAATCAAAATACATGTATGCATATACACAAACCAAACATGTATAACATATTGCCAATATCAGCAGAATTATGGTACAGTGGGATCTAATTAGCCTACACAGCTGAAATAATTATTTCAATAGAAGGCAATTAAAAGGTAGCGATAATTAGCATACTGAGGAGCTGTGACATTGTTTTCACAGAGTTATAATTATTAACAAAACTACTCGCCATTTAGGCAGCTGACAAAGTGATTCATAGACATAATGCCCTAACTGAAAGTCTTCAAGTATAACATGTACTAAGAAAATTAAGGTAATCTGTTTCAGGTCAGTCTCACATGTGGAAGCACTCTGGATCAGTTGGGTTTATAGGAGGTATGCATCTACTAATAACTCCAACAGCACCACTAATAGCTGCATCAACAAAGTCTGAAGTCACTTTGTACAGAGCCCTATCCCGCAAAATTCTGCAAAATATGGACTT
>JAOTRO020000016.1:3834113-3855233 GCA_028566515.2 Pyracantha coccinea | reverse complement strand
ACCAAGCTCCAAAGGGACGATGAAGCTACCAAATAGCAATTATAGTAGTCAGATCAAGAAGATGGTGTCCAAGTCAACACGCCAGCATAACAGACGGGATAGAAACCCGAAGAGGATGCCGAACACATCATTCTTGATCCCTAATAGACGGAGAAGATTGCTAGTATCAGCTCACGTCTAATCCTAAAGGAAAATGAAGAACTCACGGCTTTCCTTAGGGAAAATCGTGACATCTTCGCATGGTCACCTTCCGGCATGCCCGGCATCGACTGTCACATCCTAGTCTCGACTCCGCCGTAGCACGATATTGTCCGTTTTAGGCCCCGACCAGGCCCTCACGGTTTTGTTTCTGGGAACTCACACGAGAACTTCCCAGTGGGTCACCCATCCTAGGAATTGCTCTCGCGCGAACTCGCTTAACTTCGAAGTTCCGATAGAATCTGAAGCCAGTGAGTTCCCAAAAGGCCTTATGCAACAGGGAGGGGAGCATGTACATATAAGGCACATCACCCTTTATTCGTTGGTTGATGTGGGATGTTACATCGACCCTAAGATAGCTCGCCACAAGTTGCACGTTGATTGCACTACCAAATCAGTGATCCAAAAAAGAAGACATTTTGCACCTGAACGAGTGACGATCATCGAAGTGGAAATTGACAAGCTACTAGAGGTCGGATTCGTAGAAGAGGTAGCCATTCATCATGGCTTGCCAACATCGTACTAGTAAAGAAGAAAAAGAAGAGCAAATGGAGGGTTTGCGTAGACTACACCGACCTCAACAAAGTATCCCTAAAGGATCCTCTAGTTCTCTCTCTCTTGTAGGGTAGAATAAATTGCTCTCTAAAGTTGATTTAATAATCTACTTAAGGTAGACTCAAATAGACTTTAGAAGTAATCTATTTCCCTTTCCTAGAAGAATCTAATTTCGTATTAAAGAGGGAATCTACATCAAAATAGGAAACAATCCTATGTTTCCCAAAGCAAGAAGATCTTTACACCTGCTGCCCTTTTCTGCGAGCAGCTCAACAGGTACAGGGGCATTTGTGGAGCCAAAAATAATCAAGAAAAATATGGAGACGACTTGTGGATTTTTGGGTAAATAAGATAAAATTACCCTCGAGACACATCGGAACTCGGACAATCATGACTCAATCAAGGTCAAAAGTGATCAATAGGTATTTATTCAAAACCCATTTCATCCATTCTCATCAAATCTTCCCCACAAAGTAACCCTCAAATATTCATTCAAATTAGGATAAAATACTTGAATTAATTGATTAATTTTCTAATTAATTTTCTAATTGATTGCAAGATATTATTTTGACATAATATCTTGCAATTACACCGAAAAACCACCATAAGTGGCCAGACCCCTTTTCTCCAAATAGGGGCCGGCCACACCCTTACAAATAACTCCCATTTCTCCCAAAAACCTATTTTCAACTCTTGCAAAATTCTCCAAATTTCTCTAAACACTTTTCCCTCAAATTCTAACTTTGGCATTGAAGGTTCTTTGGCCATAGGCCCCCCACCCAATTCATCGTGGACACGTGAGGCTCTTGGCCTTGACTTAAGATGTTAATTATTTTGTAGGTGCAATTTTGTCCAAGGAGAAGAAAGCCAAAATTTGCATCCGCATATGTAAATCGAGAAAAATGGCATGCGGAAATCGTTGCCATCTCTAGTTTGTAAAATGCAAACAACAAAAAGAAAAAAAGAAAAAAAAAAAGCTTTTAGTTTTATGGTGATCTGACTGCATTATATGATCAAACGGTCCAGAAGAAGCTGAAAATCCGTGGGTGTACAAATAATTACTGGCTTTGGCGGGACTTTTATTTCAAGCAGAGAGAGAGAGAGAGAGAGAGAGAGAGAGAGAGAGAGAGAGAGAGAGGGGCCATAAATTAGGGTAGGGCACCTAAAAATTGAAAAATTGAAAAATCGAAGTTTCAAAAAGTCATCTCTGTGAACATGTTGAGGGGAAGAGAAAGCTTGATCCGATTGGTGGGCAAACGCCGGCGCTTCCTTCCCCACCGTCAATCACTCCTCTCCTCCCCTACCCAGGTACCCATTACTCTCCCAAATTATATATATATATATATATATATATTATCATTTTCTCAACAATACATTTGTTACTTTGTTTGTTTCCAGAGTTCTGTGAATCTGTGCACTGATGAAAATGGTAAAATCACGGGAAACATTGAGAGTGTTGTGGGTGGAGGGGTTGCAGATGATGAGAGAGTTACTTGCCCTGTTTGCGGCCAACAAGTCAGTGGCCAAAACAACATCATCAATTCTCATCTGGGTATCTTCTTAATCCTGCCATTTCCCCCTTAAATAGGGAGACACTTAGCGGGTGTGGTGACTTAATTAGTTTTTAAGACTAAAGGATGCTTCCTATGTTGTTTTCGTACCATCATCACCGTTATGCTTTTTTGGTTTCCCCATTTTAATGGAGCCCCAAGGAGGTGGAAGTATTCAATGCTTCTGAATTTAAATGGGATATATATTATCAGTTTGTGCAGGATCCTCTAGGATATATGGTGTTTGGAGTTGGACTGTGTGGGAGGACTGTACGTGTTCTCGTAGGCTAAAAACATAACTAAAACAGCATCAAACCTTAATGAATGCCAGCATTCCAGTCTAACCAAATACCTGAAGAAGATAAACCCCTGAATAGTGCAGTACCTACCTGTTTTCGTTCATTTTACTTTTAAAACAAAAAGAAAAAAGCTTAGCTGGTTTCTCATAGTATGTGATAATAACTGCTCAGCCTTTTAATATTTCAGGAAATTGTATACTGCATTGTTATCTATATGCCCATTCCCTTAAGATAATTTAAAATTCTGAGTTGTTGATTCCTGCAGTATGTAAGGTGTGTTAGATCCATACAGCCCAGTTTTCTGTAATGGGATTTCAGGGATTGTATGATTTTGTTATCTAATATCCTTTATTTTACTGTAATGTTTTGTTTTCCATAATCTGAACTGTATACTTATTACTTATTTTATTTTCTTGTAGATGTGTGTCTATCAAGGGGAACCAAGCGGAAGCTGACCCAGCGCACACTTCTAGAGTTTAACTTTTGCCCAGATTCGAAAGTTCAAGCTCGTTCCCGTGACTTGGAAGAGTTAGGAAATGAGTTATTTCATACAGTCTATGACGACGGTAGTGTACAGAGTGTTCAAGGTTTTTCTGATGACAGCCTCTGTGGTTCATTATTGAATTCAATGTCTGATATGCAAAATCAGGTTAATAGTCCATCTAGAAAACCAATCAGTAAGGATAGGGTAAATGCCGCTTTTGATGCTCACTCAATGGCCCCAAAGAATGAGGTGATGGATTGTGACATGACAATCACAGAGGATGACATATGTAGGGTCATTCTTGAGACTTTTATTGTTGGCCGTAGATTTAGTGATGAAAATGAATTATATCTTGGTGCAAGCATTTCTCTTTTAAGAGACCCTGACAATGTTAAAGATCCCAATGCCATTAAGGTCTGTTCCCTTTTCCTGGGCTTTTTTGTTCAGGAATTGAAATTTTACATTTTTTATTGTTTTAGCTAGCCTTTAATTTCAATTTATTAAGTTCTAACGAAGCACTAGATGGTCTTTTTGGGTTAGGTTATCTCTTCTGATTCAGGATGCCCTAAAGTGCTTGGTTTTCTCCCTCGCAAGCTGGCTCAGTATTTGTCTCCTCTGATGGAGAAGTACTGCCTACAGTTTGAGGTAATTCATATCTTTAGCAAGACAAAACATAGTCCCTAAACATCTGACCAACCATCTACTTTCTTATTTTCCACCTTTACTTTTTGGTATTGCACGAATAAGGTGAAATTGCAGTGGTAGAGAATAAAAAGGTTGATGACTATCTCATTCGTTTCTTTTGGAATTGGGAACAAATTCCCCGACACTAAGTGCATCATATTTTTGTACATCTTCAAATTTCATCTAATTTTACCATAACATTATGTTTTCAATAAATGTCCCTCCAAAGAACCAAAAATAAAAGAATGAGCATAAAAAATTGTGAGTTGTGACCCAGTGGATAAAGCTCTGATCCTTTTTCCTGTGTGATTACTTTCAGGGACGTGTGATCTCTGTTCCAAAGAACGCTATCGATGTTGTTCCTATAGAGATCATGTCCCAGAAGACTGAACCATGCAGTGCCAAGGAATATTATAATGATGAGGCTTTCGTATTTTTGTGGAAAAATGCCCTGCAAGTAATTGAATCTACAAAGTCCTGTCCACCTAGTGCCATAAAGTATCAGGAAAACTTTTGTGTTTTCATACATGAGGTTTTGAGAAACAATTCTCACCTCTTGATAGATGATGAAAAGAATTTCATGGGTATCAATTGCTTGTGTTTTGATTATATTATTGTTTTATTAAAAGTTTTTCTCACTACTGACAACTGTTATATGTATGCTGGCAGAGTTGTTTACTTCATTGACGGATGATAGTCAGAGGCTATTTGTACGGCTCTATATGCGGAAAGGTTTCTTGTTTTTTAGATTAGTTTTATTCGGGTCATTGTTTTAGCTTTGCTGCTACTGTTGTGTATTTGTGTGTCTTTTCATCTATTTGCCGTAACAGATCTTGTGATTGTGGTTGAACATAAGCTAGCCTCGTTATCCACAATTTGGTTTTGGGTGATATCTCTTTTGTTTTGCTGGTCATAAACACGAAATGTGCATCAATATGCTACACAATGTAGCAAATGCTGCTCAAACTTCTCTCATGGGAATAAATTATGATTCTAAAAATCGTGCCACCAGACTAAGGCTCCTCTAATCCTTTTGTCCTTCCTTCCAAGTTCCCAAGGCAAGACAAGACCAGTGTCACAACTAATACATAACAAGAAATTGATTGCCTGTAACTTCTGGTCATTACCTACTCCCTTGCTTCCTACATAGATGTAACTTAATAATACTCTATATAACCTAACATTTCAGGCAATGTGTGTTGGATTTTATGTTGTCTACATCTCTCATTTTTTCCATGCACTGCTCCCGGTGATGGTTGAGTGGTCCGTACTATGGTGCTTAGGGTTTTATAATAAGCTTCTCTCCTGATTTCTAAATGGTTGTGTTTCTCTCTACTCTTTGAACTAACTTGCTTTGGGTCATGATTTCTATAATGGTCACCAAATATTTCTTTCTAAGATTAGTCTATGTAAAGGAAAAAACTTCATATTTTCCTTCTCTGCCCATCTTTCATTTCTAGATTGCGTTTCTTTCTGGGATATCACTTACAAAGTACATACTTGTGGAACTATATTTCAGGTCATAGTTTTGAGCTGATACATGTGAAGGAATGTGTAATTATTTAAGGGATGATTATTTTTGTGGTAATTTTAACATTGCAATGGATAACTTATTCTATATGAAGCAGCTGACCAGGAAATGTTATTATATGTACTTCTTTAGTTTTACTTCATCATGCTTCCCAATGATGCCACCACATCAAGACCCATCAAGACCCATCAAGACCCTTTCAACCTTGGACACAAGCCATTCCATTTCTTTGAGCTAGCACTAAAACGGCTATAACTAGATAACCTGTAGATTACCCAAAATATTTCGCTAGAACCATGTTAAAGACTTAAAGATATCACCCACGTACACAATCCAAGTGAAACTAGAACATTTTCTGCCCTTTTCCTTGTTTGAAAACTGAAAAGTGATTTTTATGTTGGTCTTCCTGCTCAGGGCCTTGGTTTCGGCTATCTTCTATTTCATACCCAGAAGTAGTGGAACCTGAACAAGCAATTAAAGAGCTATCTGGTAATGTTGTTGTATTAGTTGGATATGCTGTATGTTTTCTTTTCAAGATACCAGGTTAAGGTTGATGGAAAATTTATTTGTCATCTTGCAGCTACAGGCTATACATCTTGCTTTGGCATTACAAATGAACTATGTGATGATGAAATAAAGGAGATTCTGCATTTGCTCACTGTATCTGAACTCCGGGAAATGTTATGCATGCTTAAGCAGGTTGGCATCTAAGATTATTCCTATAGAGATTTGTTGTGAATTGTTTGCATAAATTTCTTATAGATGCCATTTCATGGAAAGAAATCAAAGATTAGATCGAAGAGAACGAAACATGTGTGGTGGTAATTATAGTTGATCCTTCTGATCTTAAAGAAAGTATGAATACCTTGTTAAAATGTTCACCACAGCATTAAAATATTTCATTCATCACAATTGTAGTATGATTAAAGGTCCTTGGCTCATGACTAAGCTACTTGTAATATGATTAAAGGTTGACATCCCTATATATGTACTCCTTGGTGGTAAAACCACATACTTTATGAACCAAATGTGGGTTCAAGCTGGAGAGGTGTCCACTAGTTGCCTAGCAAAACAAATGTAGCCTGTAATTGTTTCGTGTCTATAAAACTTACTGAGCATGGTAATCAAGTTGGATGCAAGGACTAAGAAGGTACTGAACGATGATTATTGTATGATGGGTTTTTTATTTTATTTTTTTATAGGATCAAATTATGTTTATCATTGTAATTGCTGGGCTATGCAAGATGAAAGAAAACTGGCCTTTATAGGCTCATGAATTGTGATGTGTTTTAGGGTTTGAAAATTTAGGGTAGGGCGAGGAGGAGATTATGGGGTTCATTCAAATGGAGCTTACATTTTCCATAGTTTGAAGGATAAATAAGGGCTTGGTATGCAGAAAGTAGGGTTATGAAGAAAACAGGATGCACGATTGTTCTGGGCAGAGCTGGATAGTTTTAAAGTTGCTTTGCAGGATTATTTAGGGGGTAAAGATTGTGCAGAAAGCTGTGATGCTCCAGAAAGTTAGAAGAGCATGTGGATAACTGATGTGGCAACCTTGCCGGGAAGTAAGTCAGTTGTAGTAAGAAAATTAGTTTGTATTTTTGCCAGAAAAGATCACTAACTGTAAAAGACAATTGTTTGAGGAAAAAAGCCAAAAGTTTTGTGACGTGGGTGTATTTGCTGTTTTTTGAGTGGTTTGTTGGAATAAAACACAATTGGTTTAGGAGTCCATATGTGCTCTAGTGGAGAGCTTCTCCACCATGTCTGTATTTTTTAATGTTGCATATGAATAAAATGTATGTTTTTTATAAGAAAAATAAAATAAAATAACCATGTCATTGAATTTTTTCATATATTTGACAAGAATGTTGTTTGTAACACTACTCTTTTCTGGAAACCTGTAGCATGATTGGGTAATTCAACAGGTTTTGATCTTTTATTCAATTTTCATAAAAATTCTAAAATGCCTTTCTAGTTTTAGATTTTTCAACAACTCCTTACTCCAACTTCTTAACCCATAGATTGATTTCAAATTCATGAACCGTCCCCCGGATTTTTTATTTATTTATTTATTCATTCCTGTGAATACAAAAAATTTGAGTATGAGTAAAGTGTCTTCTTTTTATTTTAGTCAATTGCGGGAGTTTCTTCGGTTTATAGACCTTTCACCTTTTTTCCTCCAATTTTAATCATTGTGTTTCATACCCAAAAAGAGGAGGATTTACAAGTTCCAATCCAAAATAATTGTTTGAAGTTCCTAGTGTCTACCAAAACATTACAGTTTCTTTTTCTTGGGGTGTATATGGAGGGAAAGGAACGATAGATATCTCTCTTCTGATTCTTTTGTGAAGTTTTGGAACAGGCTTTAGACTACAATTGTTAAGAAGTAGATATTGTCACATCTTTTGAACTTAACGGGTAGTTTTTTTTTTTTTCCTTGTCCTTTTTCTTTTTGTGAATAAAATTCTCGTATGAAAGGCTAACTCAGACAGTTAATAGTAAATTAAAGATAACGAAGTGTGTGCCTTAATATCATCTTTTCTTATTTTACTTCAGACAAGAGATTGGATAATAATGTCACTGAAATTGAAGGCTCAGTTCTTGTTGAGTAATAATTTTACCTAATCTTCCTAGTAGTGTGTAACCCAATATTTTCTATGCATTTAATGTTCATGTTGATGATATATGGAGCATTGCTGGTCGTTCATTCTAGATTTGGTTGTATCCCTAGTTTATGCTCCTAAAGTGATGAATTGGCTTTGGATGACTACACAGTACGAGACCTACTGTGTGGACAGATAAGGGTCAAACATTTTTACCATTGTGGCGGATTAAAATTACATAAGCGTATGTGAGCGTGCGTTCACTCATGTGTTGGTATAGGACCGTGATTCTTAATGTGCATCTTGAGCACTTCTCTTCTTTTTCACCCTTTTTTGCTGACGAATCCATGTTGTTGAGGTAGGCAGTATCTTCACTTTTTATTATGGCCACATTCTATTCTCTCTTATTTTTTAAATACGTTTGTTTTTTTTTTTTTTCACTTTGTTTTCTGATGGGTTTTGGTACTTCTACTGAGGCTACAGAATGGCAATCGTGGCATGAGAAAGCAGGATCTTATTGCATCTCTTCTTTCTTTGTACATGGATGAGTCATGGTATTAAATATTTTTCTGTTACACATCTATTAATATGTAAATGATGTGACTACATGAGCACATCCTAAGTTTTCTCTTCCTGTTGGTTCTCAATGTGCAGCACTTTACTGCCTAATATGGTATTGGATCGAACAGGTGTTTGTGTTAGGATATCCTCAAAAGCGGAGTCCCTCATTTGGCGTGCTGAGGTGCTTTAATGTCTTTATATTTTATTTTCTTAGTACAGATGCTTTAATGTCTTATAACCTTAATTCCACAGTAATGAGGAAAGTACTGGTTACACTGGAAAATTGTGATTATTTTTTGTTCTATGCAGAGACTTTTCTTCCTGAATGGAGAACAGGATTTGTCAGCATTTCTACTAGTGGATTTGGGAATAGTCAAGTATCCAAATTACAAGTGCACTGTTTCACAACAAATTTTCTCAGGTCGAGATGGCTTGCTTGCTTATGAAGAGGTGTTGCTTTGTTCCATGCGAAAATAATTACCTTTGTTTCCTTTACCATATCTAATGACCTTGTCTTGCAGGCCATTGAAGTGGCACAGATAATTGATCAAGCTCTTGAAGGAAGCAACAATGGAATGGTGTTGAAATGCATAAAGATAGCTGATGCTCGTATGTCTAGTGAAGTAACTCAATTCTTAACTTCTGAATCAATGGCTCCATTTCTGTCCTGCTTCTCTGCTCCGCATGTCTACTCAAAAGTGGTTTTACTAGGAATCTCCTTTCTAGAGCGTGAGCGTAGGTATGGATCTTGGAATTACTGATTATTGTTTACATTTGTTTTACGGCCATTGTTTAGATTTAGAATACATATCCACTTCTTTGTCCAACTTTTATTTTTTATTTTACTTTTTGTTTAAAGTTAGCATGTTTCATTGACCTCATAAGCTATTTCAATACCATAGCTCACTTTGACATGTTTAAAGTATGTTTTTATATTTGGTTAACAATGGTGTATGTATTATATGGACTAGTACATAAAATTTTAATTGTTATGAAACACTGCAAACTGTTGATGGACAAAACTGGAACTCTTCATTATAATCCTTTTCTTTTGCAGATTCTTGGAAGCTAACTCTATGTTTATCACTATTGTTTCTACAACACTTGTGCTGCTTTTGTTTTTACTTTTTTAGCAATATTTATATGATAGAATATATTTCTATGGAAATTATATTTTACTCCAAATTTGTCATTCTGCACTCTTGTCGTTGTGTTAAAAATAATGAAATATTGTTTGTGGAGTGCAAATGACAGCTGGGAGTTGGAAGGGTAGCTCCATTTTTCTATTATGCAACTGGCATACAATCCAAATATTATATCCCAGTTCTTCATGAATTGCTATAAAAGAGAAACCGATGAGCCTAAACCCTAAGTTGTGTTAATTATCCTTTTAACTTATGTGAGTTTTAGTATCTATACTTGTAAAGTTTTTTGCATCACTAGCCCCATCAATATGCATGGAGAACTCGTGGGAGAGGAAAAGTCTGATGTTTTGCATGCTGAGAGAACGTATTTATTCCACTCAGGTATAGTGATGCAATATATTTACTGAAGCGGCTGCTAAAGTGCTTCACTTGTGATGGTAGAAGAGGATACTGGACACTAAGGTTATCAATTGACTTAGAGCACATGGGCTATCTGAATGAGAGCCTTTCAGTTGCCGAAAATGGGTTACTAGATCAATGGGTACGTGCTGGTTCAAGAGTGGCACTTCAAAGGAGAGTCCTTCGCTTAGGAAAACCACCAAGGCGATGGAAAACACCTAGTTTTGCAGAGTCTGTCAAGAGGAAGATTGTGGAGGTAATCACTTAATTGTGTTATATGCTTGTAAAACTCTCAAGTCAAAAGAAAGAGTTATTATATTTACATTTAGAGTATCACTTTTTCTTCTGACTCGGTTTTTCTTGCCAACAAGTTAGGTTCATGTACAAGGGAGACCTCTAAATTCCGTGATTGGTAGGAAGAGCAGGTTTTATGGAGAAGATGGAGAGCAATGTGGGGTAGAGCAGCTAGCGTTGCAGCATTATGCTGGGGAAGGATGGCAGGGTGTTCATTCAGAGAGTGGCATTTGGTTGACTATTTTTGGGCTTCTTATGTGGGATATTATATTTTCTGATATACCAGATGTTTTCCGCACCAGATTTCAGGTATGTTTGACAGTATGAGTAAGTGTGCTACCAAGCTTCTGGATTTTTGAAGTTTTCTACTCAATGTGCCTTCATGCATATATGTATGCATGTATATGTATATGAACACTTGATTTACACAATGTGCCTTCATGCACATATGTATTGCCCTCATGCAGTTATAAGGTTATCACAAAGTTTATGTGAGTGAACAGAACAAAGTTAAAAGAAGATTGAGAAAGGTCAGAAGAGGGTAGATCTGACGAAAATAGAGAGTATAGGTGAACAAAAGAGGCAAAGTATGATAAAATTTAGTGCCTTTGTTCTTAATCAATATGACACATGTATATAGTTCCTTTTACGGTTTTACCCTCATTATACAAGCAATTCAAAGTGATAAATTACACACAAAGATTACTTATGGAAGTAAATTTGTTTACCCATGCTTTTCGTGTCCAAAGTTTAACCTGCGCGGGTCTTTTTGTTAATACATACGGCCTTCAGTAAAAAATTGAAAATTCAATTTTGCAGATTGCTCCCTTGGATTTGCAAACTGATAGCTTTTATCTGGTGAGAAAGAGCCCTATGGAATCTCACCTACAGAAAATTCATGATGGCATGGCTGAGGAGATCCTCATCACTTCATGGGAGTTACACGAAGGAACATCATGCAGAGGAGTTAATTGGGACCACCATTCCCTGTCTGAGCTTCGAGCAGCTGTTATGTGCATTGGTGGCCCTTGTTTGGCCTCATTCTGTCGACATCTAGCACAAGATTATCGCAGCTGGTCAAGCGGAATGCCAGATTTACTGCTGTGGCGCTTCCATGGGAAATACAAAGGCGAAGCCAAGCTTGTAGAAGTTAAAGGCCCCAGGGATAGACTCTCTGAACAGCAGCGAGCATGGCTGCTGCTTTTAATGGACTCTGGGTTCAATGCTGAGGTCTGTAAAGTGATCCCTGTATTGTGAAGTTACCATGCTGCTTTGATCTTTAATTGGAAGCATGTCATCATGACTTTGAAGATTTGGTGTTCGATTGGAAGCATGTAACGAGGACTTTGAAGATGCATGAAAGACCAACCGGAAATAATTTTCAAGGATTTGGAACAGGAGTTTATCAGTCAATCACCAGAGTAATTATGGGACAATGTTAGGAGTAGAAGAGCCCAATGCAGCATGGAAAGAAGTTGATTATGATTGTTAAGTAGGTCCCAGTTGATCTTTCTCAGATGGGATGGACGCTTTTTCCTACATTTACTTGAACTTATCTTTAGAAAACGGCCAGTTATCAATTTTATGAGACGTTTCTGGGGATAATTTTCCCGGAAAGTGGAGGAATGGTTCACAATGTTGTTGCATTCATTATTGAGAAGCAGGCAGCAGGTGAAATACTTGTATGTGAATCTCCTTTGGCGGTGGTTTTGTGAAGATATGAGCTACTTAATCTTCTGTTTTGCAGCAGAGGAGTTGAACCATATCTTTCTACAATGCATCTCTAATAAAGTGGTATTTCCTCGTGATATCTCGTCCTGTGATGAGCGAATGGATTCTTTGTCATTGCAATCGCTAACATATATTATCAGACGTCAACAATATTACCTTCATACAAAACAATTTTAAGAACATATGCACAAACTTAAATTATGTTAAGAATTCCAACCCTTGGATTTCATATGAGGATGACTTCGTTGTTGAAGCTCCTGAGTGTTAGCCCTCTACTAGTATCCACACAAATGAACTCTAGGTTGGTGAAGTTGGAAGACGACGAATTGCTTGGTCCTTCTCCAGGAAGGTGAGGCAAGGGGTTTAGCATTTCAATTTCTCTAAACTGAAAAACCTAATTCCCTTCTCTCAATTTTTGGTTTCACAGTATGTAAAATCAACTCTAGGTTTAAAGTCCCTTAGGTATGTGTATGGAACAATTCCGTAAGCTAGTAGGGTTGCAATTTAATACTCTACTACACGTGTGTTACATGCCCTAGAAAATGCTTCATTTGCGCTTGCAGCACACTCCCTTTGTCATTGGGCTTTAGCCCAATTCGCTCTAATTTTATTTATTTAATTAATTCGGTCTTCCCTTTCAGGCTAGACTTCTTTATTTATTTTAGTTCAAATAAATTGTTTAAATAACTTATAATAAATATAACGCACAAACCCATGAATCGAATATAAAATGAAAAAGCATTTAATATTAACAATTTATTTGAAATTCAACCTTCAATAATTTTACACTTTGATATCATTTTATTGTGTGTGTGACCTTGTAGGTTTCAATTAAAGCCAGTAGTGGATAATTTGATTAATCAAATTTCAAAATTTTCATAGTTAGAAACTATTCTAATTCAACCTGGTAGAAATATTCAAAACCGAATAGTAATGTCTAACAGTAGCTTTCAACTACCCAGATTAGTCAGAATATGTTTGAATTCATACTACACATATTTGGAACCTTAATTACGGTTACAATGCAATTCGGTTCCTCTATCCACTATTTCTGACCATATATTTGAAAGCAGGGAACATTTGTTAAACTCTAACCATGAATAGGATTGCTCTGATATATCTCTTGTACATTGTACATTGCTTTGGTCAAAGACTTCTGGTTCCTTGTTGTGCATTCACATATCTCCACGTTGATGCACATGGTCCGGAAAATGAGATAACCAGTGACGCCTCATGTCTAAGAACTAGTTGCATCCATAGCTCAGAAGTGTGGTATGATTGACAAGTAATCTTCCATTCGTACACTTCTATGGTTGGTCAATGTTCAATGAACTTTCTCTCATAGACGAGAACCTTTGTCTATTCCATGTCACTACATGCTTAGTCTAAGATTTACTGCTTAATACAAACCGGACTTTGCGGAGGTTTGGTAGTCCTTTAGATTATTCTATGGCAAGGAACATAATTTAGGACTTAAGATTAGTAGGATTGTATCTCAGAACTGGAACATTGATGCTTACGACACCTTAATTTAATTTAGGAATTAAGATCCCTACTTTGAATAGGTTTCCTCCCTGCTTGTACTTTGAAACCTCGACACAGCTTGCAACTTTCTGTGAATATGAGATCACGCTTTGTCGTAGGACACCTATCAAAGAAATGAAGAAAATCTCAAAAGATGCTCACAAGACCTTAATTTAATCTAATGTCACTTCTTTTGATAGCAATGCTGGAGATGGATTGATGTTAAATTGAATTAGAAGGAACAACGAAGTTAAAAATAAAAAAGCAGCACCGAACCAACTCAGTTGGACTGCCCTAGTCCTCACCAGGTGACCTGCTAGCAACCTGCACCACGACCCACTCTAGATGATTTGCACGCCTAACCTGTGCACCCGCTGCAGGTGACTTGTGCGTCCGTTCAAGGTCACCTTTGCGCTTCGTGTGTCCTTTGCAATAACATTTGGCCATGCCCCGTTGGGCATGCTGAGGATACAGCTGAGCGGCCACATGTTGCAAGTTTTTTGGAGCAGTCCAGCGACATCACCTTGTGTTCATCCAATTCGAGGAAACTAGGGGCTAGGCCTAGTTGTCCCATTACGTGCAATGAGGAGAAGGGAGGAAGAAATGAAAATTTCAAACCAGGAATTTTTATCTGTGAATCCTTTACACAAATCCTAAACATTAGGAATTTTTGAAAATTCAAGAAAAGGTTATCTCCTATTTATACTAAATCCTTATGGGGAAACAAAAAAGAAACATTTCCTACTAAGGTTTGAAGACCTACCTATCTTGGAAGAAAAGTCATATGCAAGTAGGAAGTATATCTCCTTTTATTTCTACTTAATCGCAAGCAAATGTGGGGGCACATGTGGAGATATAATTAACTACATCTAATAGGAGAAGAACATATGGACTATATGCTTAGTATGACAGTTTTACCGTTAACATCATGTGCAGACCACCGATTACCCCAATGAAATGTGATATATGTCTGTCCCATAGGTTATATGCCTTTGGGCCACTGACATATCAAAGGTGCTTCAGGCTCATGATCTCCTAACACCATGTCAGGCCCCCGAACCTAAGGCCTATATTGTGTTGAAATACAGGTGCATGTGTATCGACCATGTACTCTTTATAAATCCTGCAACACAATACAAGTACATGTATCTTGAACATGTATAGAACATGTGTACATAACATGTACTTTTCAAAAATCCTGTAACACAATACAGGTACATGTGTACAGAACATGTACTTTTCATAAATCCTGTAACACAATATGTAACGACAAAGCACAAACCAATCAACCATGGCCTCTCCGAGTGCTATAAGAGTACCGACCAGCCGCAATAACTCCATGTTTAAGATGAAACCCTTGACCAATGAGTTGGAGGACTTGTTAATGATGGGCCCACTTAGGCCCACCCTAGGGCATAAGCCCAAGAAAAGGCTAGAAAGCCCAAGGCTCAAGGAGGTATGAGAGAGCCGACCCGAGTGCTTAGGCCGACCGAGATAAAGGAAAGACTAACCTACCTGGAAGAACACGTGGGCATGCTAACAACTTTATGGCACAGGTCTCCAAGAACCGAACCACTCAAGTGCTACTCAGACTATTCAATGACGTGCAGGCAACATCAGAAACCTAGGATAGGACATAAATGCAATTGAGGCAGTGCTCGGCGAGGCGAGGCAAAGTAACTAAGGTTTAAGTTGAACGCTCGAGCCACCTGGGCCTCAAAAGATGTGCCGTTCGACTACTAGAATTTCACTTCATCGACAAAGCCATGTCTGAGTAGGTGAAAAGCTGTTAGTAAGCTAGAACAAGTGGTTGGCGCATTTAATGCTGATTTGAGAGGCCCCAAAGAGCGCGAGGCCTATATGAAGAGGTTGACCCTCAAATGAATTGGGATAATAAAGTTAATGTATTAGCTGAGTGTTATTTAGTCTGGACATCAATAAATTGAGAGCAACATAGTGGATGTAGCCTAGTTTTGACTGGTGAACCACTTACATCTTTGATTCAATTTAATTTCAGACCATCTTATCAGCCTATCTTATGTTATTTAATTAGGTTTGTTGACCTTACAATTTTGAGCGTTAACAGCGTAGGCGAGGGGTTTCATGGATAACTCTGCTTAAGCGAAAACCTTGAGGTGTGAAGAGAAGCCTCACAGGACCTTTATAATCGAAAATATGACTTTAGACCCTGAAAATTAATTTTCTCCACATAAAACCCGACACAAGTATTTTACTCGAATAATGTCACCCTTTCCTCTGTGAGAAACCCACTCCTCTGTGAGCTTCCCTCTGCTACCCATCTTTCCATTTAGTTTTCTTCTCTTCTTCTCCTCTCCATAAACCTGAACTTTCTGTCCATCCAGGTCTTCATGAACTCCCTTTGATTTTCTCTTCTGCTAACCTTATTTCCCCCATAAAAAAGAAAAAGAAAAAAAAAATTCTCTTCCTCATTTCCCTGTCATTTCTTACATGCTCTCCATCTATTCAAGAACTTTCTTTCTTTAACTTAGATTTCTTCTTGTAGCTTTCCTCGTACAAACCCTCTCTATCAGCTTCAATCCATTTGTTCAAGCTTTTCCCTTATTTTATTATTTCCTCTTTTGGGTTTGTGGTTCTTCCTTTCCGTAACCCTTACCATCCTTCGTTCTCTCTCTCTCTCTCCGATTTACTCCCTAAGTACCTCCCTCTCCTCCATTCTCCCCACTTTCTATCGGAGCAATCCTTCATTTTTTGTCTTTTGCTCATAACTTTCTATCCCTAAATATCTCATCTTCTCTTGTGTTTCCGATGCCATTAAATCCTCGTCGGCAGTTCAGTGTTGGTTCCCTTCCTTAACTTCTCTCAATTCTATGTTTCCCCCATAAATCCCCAGTTTTATTACCCCAACTAATTTATTACCCAAACCACCAAATATCCCATTATTATATGTTCTTTGAAGAGGTCATCCTGACATCCCAAACAAAAGCACAACCCCCCCCCCGCCAACTATTAAAAAAAAAAAACCAATCATATCAATACCCTTACTCGTCGTAAGCTATTCCTTCTTCCCTATCAACCACCAGAAAAGCTTTCCTCTCATTTACCTGAGTTAAACTAATATAGATGACTATCAACAGGATACCAATAACCTCTTCTTTCAACTAGAATGAAATCTGAATCTATCAAACAGTAAAGGAGGGACCTGCCTGGCTGCGTTTTTAATAGATGAATGCCCAGCTCCTTAGGGCAACACTATTGGCTTAATTAAAAAGGCTTGGCTTCCTTACAGGGATTTTAAAGTTGTGGCTAGATCTGACTCCATTCCATCATCATCACCCTTTCTGAAAATGCGACGACTCGAGTTATAGAAGATGGACCCGGGAACATGGCAAGTGATTGTTTAGCGGTTCATCGCTGGCCACCCCATTTATCTTTTGATAAAATCCCTTCTCATTGGGTTTCTTACTAGGTTCAAATACATGGAGTCCATTTGGAAGATTTCTCTGGTGATAATGCCCGAGTCTTTGGACAACCCTATGGGAATGTGCTGGCAGTGGAAGACCCGTTCGACAGCCCAGAAGGGATACGAGACTACTTTCGGGTTTGGCTACAACTTAATGCTAAGAACCCACTTTATAATAGGTTTTGGCTTTAACCCCATGATGGGGGGGAGAACTAGGATGGTCTTTAAATGTGTAAGGTTGGGTCATCTGGTTAGGTTCTATGCTTCAAAGGTAAGGAATAGAAACAATGAGTTACCTTATACTACTAACATGGTTGGCCAACAAGTGAGGATGCAAAGGTTCCCATCCTCTAACCATCAATCTGGCAGTAGCAATGGTCGACCCTATCGACGTTGGAATGAGCTGAATACAAGAGTGCCACACCAAACACCATGGATGCTGAACTGGACTTGGTCCCAAAATTCCCATGCAGATGAGCCATTCAAGACATCGGACATGCAATCTGGCAAGCCATCCTTGGAGCTCCAACTTTCCACTACTGTATCAACACCCACTGTCACGTTAGCTCCACTGTCTTAATCTCACATGTCCCACAAAAGTCCTCAAAATATCTCTGCTTTTGACTATCTCCAGAGAAACTTTCCCATCCACATCTCTAGGAATTATTCCTTTTGCCCCTATGGTCCCACCACCAATCAAATAACACAAAAATGTTTTCCACAACCAACCTTATCGACCATTACCCATACACCATAAAAAATACTACCCCATCACATCACCTATTTTACCCAAACTGTCCTCATCTTCTCACACAAAAAATGGAAATAACTCCACTGTCTCTACTACCTATTTATTCAATGGGACTCTTGCAACTATACATTTTGGGAATATCCAAAAAATAATCCCCCTCCCCAAGTCAACTGTACCTCTTCTATCCACTCTACAACTTTTCCTCTACGACCCTAGCTTCTCCCATGACATCATTTGGACCCAATATTCAGTACAGTTTGGGAGTAATTCTGCTATCCTCTCCCCCTGCCAATATTTTGCAAAAACGACCCTTGGACTTTCCTATAACCAATATCATTACAAAAAAACCAAAGCTCCCCCTACCTTGGCTATGATGGTTAGTTTGGAAGCTTTAGAGGTGCGAGCCAGAGACCATACATTAATAGGCTTGTCAGTCTTACACCCATGATGACCACTTAGGTTGACCAATCCCAAGATATGGAGGTGGGCACGGCTTGTTCACCTACTTATTCTTCCCCTGCTAAATAGGACAAAGGTAAAGCTCTGATAGTTAAGACCCGGAAAACCTTCAGGGTGGTGGTGGCTAGCCCGATGTAGCCACATGTCCCAAATGTTCTACCTTGCTTGGAATTGTCAAGGGATTGGGCAAGACTTGACAGTTGACGCTCTTCGGGAGCAAGTAAGAAAAAATGAGTACTCGGTTATCTTTTTATCTGAAACTAATGTAAAGATGTAGGTATTGTGCGTACTAGCTGCTCCCTGGGTTCAACAACAACTATTTTGTGCCATCCTATGGAAGATCTGGTGGACTTTGCCTTTGGTGGAAAAACCATATTTCTGTTCATGTCATGTCAACCACTGAATTCTTACTGGATACCATTGTGCAAGATTCTGGAGTTGACTCTACCACCCATGTCTCCTGGTTTTATGGTCCCCCTCATAGCCATAATAAAAGGCAGTTTTGGGAGACTTACTGCTTGTCTCTTTCTGCGGGCGTTTGGCCTTGGATTTGCATGGGGATTTAAATGAACTATTATGGTCGCATGAAAAATCCAGTGGCAGAAAGTGGGAACCTAATCGTCGCCATCACCTCAGAGACTTCATTCAAGCAAAGGATTTGCTAGATATTTGCTTTTCGGGTCCTAAGTTTACGTGGGAAAGGGATTGGGATGAGCTTGGCAGAATTGAAGAAAGGTTGGATAGAGTGCGTACTAATGACTTGTGACAAGAAAAATGGCCGGCTGCGGCCCTTTCTCATGGCTCATTTTTCAGGTTTGACCACCGTCCGTTAATTCTTCTTTTCTCCCCTACTATATGTACTGGCCATATGCCATTCTGTTTGAAATTATCATGTGTCCGGGATCCCGAATTCACATCTATTATATATGGTGCTTGGAATGACAATGTTGGTGGTTCGTTCTTTTCGTCCTGGTTTTCTAATATTGATAATTGTAAGGAATTTTTTTTTATCTTGGAGCAAAAAGTTTAAAAACAACAGACGGACTATAAATCCACTGATTTCTGAGCTAAAGTTAAACGAGCTCCAAGTTATTCTGTCTGTGAGAAAGGAAGTGGCCCGTACTACCATGGGTTGTTGGCGAAGAGAAGAGCTTTTTGGCTCCAACATTCGCGCATTTCATGGCTAAAAAGATGGGGACATAAACACTTCTTTTGTCCACAAAACCACAATTCGAAGAAGACAGTGAAATAGGAATTTGAGTTTCAAATCCGATGACAACAACTGGATTATTGGTGATTCGAAGATCAGGAACCATATTGACGCCTTCTTCATGAATTTATTCAAGTCCGAGGGCCTTCGACCTCTTGAGGCCACTCTGGCAGGTCTCTCCCTGATTGTCTCTGAGGTTTTCAATGATGAACAGCTACAAAATTTTACCATGGAGGATATAAAGGTGGTGGTTCATGAGCTGGGCGGTCTAAAACCAGCCGGTCCTGATGGATTCCATGGTATGTTCTACCAATGATGCTGGGATACCATTAATGGGCTCTTGGCACGGATGGTTTCAAAATTTTTGATTCAGGGCAGTGTTCCGCATTTGTTGAACTCCACTAATCTGGTTTTGATCCCAAAAATTCCTAACTTGAAACAAATTTCCCTATTTCGACCAATCAGTTTGTTCAATTTCTCCTATAAAGTACTTTACAAGCTTATGGCAAACAGATTAAAAAAGCATCTCCCTGGCCTTATATCTCATCTTCAAAGCGCCTTTGTCCCGGGGCGCTAAATTCAAGATAATATTTTTGTGGCACATGAGGCCTTCCACTATCTCAAAAATAGGAAATCAAAGCATGGGTTCGAACTGGGGATGAACGTTGATATGAACAAAGCCTATGATAGGGTGGAGTGAGATTTTCTTCAAGCTATGCTTTCCCGTCTTGGATTCCATGCTCATTGGATCTCTTTGGTTATGACTTGTGTCAAGACAGTGTTGTTTTCTATCTCCTTCAATGGGAAAACTAACGCCCCTTTTATCCCTTCCCGGGGTCCAAGGCAAGGGGACCCTCTCTCTCTGTACCTATTTTTGTTTATTACAGAAGCTTTATTTGCTTTAATTGCCAATCATTGCAAGGGCAATTTGTTATCAGGTATCATTCTTAGCCTCTCCTGCCTGTCTTTGTCTCACCTATTTTCTGCAGATTATTCCCTCTTCTTTATTTATGTAGATCCGAAGAACTGTCGGGCTTTACGGGACAAAAGTCTTCTCTTGTCTTCCGTGCCAATTCCCCATCTCATATTATAGAAAAGGCATGTAGTATCTTTAATATGGCCTCTTCTTTGGATCCTGAAAAATATCTCGGTCTACCAACTATCTAGGTTTGTCAAAAAATGCGGCATTGGGGTTTGTCGAGGACATAATTATACAAAAAATTCGAAGTTGGAAGCATTCCTCTCTTTCTCTCTTGGGTCGTGAAGTCTTGATTAAAGATGTGGCCATGGCTATCCCTACTTATCCCATGAACTGCTTCTTTTTTCCAATTAATTTTTGCCAGGACATTGATTCTCTGATTGCTCGCTTTTGGTGGGGTCAGAAAGACAATCAAAATAAAATCCATTGCTGCAATTGGTCGGCGGTATCTACTCCCAAATCTTCGGGGGGATTGGCCTTCCAAAGCTTGCATGACTTCAATATTGCTTTGTTGGCCAAACAGTTTTGGAGGATCATCAATAATCCCATACCGTTCTCGGTCCGCATTCTTCGTGGCCACTACTTTCCAAATGGGGACGCTTTGAATGGTTCTAAGGGATCTTGTGCTTCGTGGGCTTGGAGAAGTGATGTGTGAATTAACTTGACACTCAAATTAAACCCTCGTTTGACAATTGTAGTAGAATGGATAAGTGAGGGATCG
>JAOTRO020000016.1:3815582-3826341 GCA_028566515.2 Pyracantha coccinea | reverse complement strand
TACATCACGATCCTAGTCTATTGCCTATAATCAAGGCTAACTGGAACTAAATAAGGAAGTAAATCATTGATGAGCAATTTACAATGGTTGACTTTATCAATCCGGGATCTTCTCTTTAACACTCCCCCTCAAGTTGGAGTGTATATTGATAACACCCAACTTGGTAAGTAATGCTTCAAACTGGACTAAACCCAGTGCCTTGGTAAACATGTCAGCTGGCTGATTCGTTGTTCTTACATAGGCTGTTTGTATCATCCCATCTTGAATCCTTTCACGTACCACATGGCAGTCTATCTCTATGTGCTTTGTTCGTTCATGAAATACCGGGTTTGAGGAGATGTGCAAAGCTGCCTGGTTGTCACAGAATAGCGGAACAGGTTGTGCATGTTTTACCTGCAAATCTGCCAAGATGTTCTTCAACCATGTGACTTCACAACATGTAGTTGCCATAGAACGATATTTTGCCTCTGCACTAGAACGAGACACAGTGCTTTGTTTCTTCGTCTTCCAAGAAATGGGTGCTTGACCGAGCAGGATGCAATAACCAGTTATCGATCTTCTGGTGTCCTTACATCGAGCCCAATCAGCATCACATAATGCTTGTAGTTGTAATGATCCTGTGGAAGGAAGAAATATCCCTTGTCCAGGAGCTTGCTTGATGTAACGTAGAACTTTGTGTGCTGCATCTAGATGTGGCTGTCGTGGCTTATCCATGAACTGACTTAATACATGAACTGCATAAGTTAGATCAGGTCTTGTGATGGTCAAATAAATCAATCTGCCCACGAGTCGCCTATATGAAGACGGATCACTTAGCAATTCCCCATCTTCTTGTGTGAGCGACAAATTTTGTTCCAAAGGAACTCGAGATGACTTGGCACCAAGGAACCCCGTGTCTTCTAATATTTCCAACGCATATTTGCGTTGACATAGAGTGATTCCCTCCTTTGATCTTGCAACTTCTATCCCCAAGAAGTATTTAAGCGGCCCCAAGTCCTTTAGTTTGAATTTTGAGGAAAGGAATTGCTTGGTGGTCTCTATTTCTTGCAAGTTGTTGCCTGCAAGTATCACGTCATCAATGTAAACCAATAAGGCTATGAAACTACCTTGGCGACTGCGGACGAATAACGAGTAGTCGGACCGTGATTGATGGAATCCAGCAGCCTTGAGAGCAGTGGAGAGCTTGATGAACCATTGCCTCGAGGCTTGCTTTAAGCCATAAATGGATTTATGTAATTTACACATACGAGTCTCCCCCTTTCGTCCAAAGCCAGGCGGCAAGGACATATAAACATCTTCATATAAATCACCATGCAAGAAGGCATTGTTCACGTCAAGTTGATGCAAGTGCCACCCCTGGATGGAAGCAAGACTGAGAAGAACACGAACCGTGGTGAGTTTGGCAACCGGGGCAAAGGTTTCCCGATAATCAACACCCTCGATTTGACTGTATCCTTTGGCAACGAGGCGTGCCTTGTACCTTTCGAGATTGCCATCAGGTTTAAGCTTGACTTTATAGACCCATTTGCATCCAATGGGACGTTTGTGGAGAGGCAAGGGCACGAGAGTCCAAGTGTGATTGGCCTGAAGAGCAGCAATTTCAAGCTGCATGGCCGCACGCCACGCGGGATCCTGAACTGCCTGTTGAAAGCTAGCAGGTTCTTTGAGGAGGGTGAGAGTAGTGGTAAAGGCTTTATGGGGAGATGATAAACGACCATATGATAAATAATGAGAAAGAGAATGAGAAGTACCTGAGGATGTGACCATGCTCGTGGAAGATGGGGGGGTCGGACGTGAAGGAAGGGCTGCCTCAATATGAAAGTCCTGCAAAAACGTGGATGGTTTGATGGGTCGGGTACCACGACGAAGAGGAGGGGAGGCAGGAGGAACAGAAGGTGTTGGAGTGGGTGAAGATGGGGTTGGAGGAGCAGGCAATGGTGAAGGTATGGTGGATGTAGGAGTGGATGGTGAGGGAGTCTCCGGTAGGGTTAGGGTAGGAGGGCAAGGAGAGTCAGGAGAAAGATCATCGGAGGAAGGAGCAAGAGGGGAAAGTATAGGAGAGGAATCAGTGGCCAAAGGGAAAATGGGAATGGGATGTGATTGTGGTGTTGGCACAGCGGAAATATCAGGGTTTTGATAAGGAAAGTGATCCTAAAAAAATACAACATCCCGTGAAACAAAAATCTTCTGAAGGGTGAGATCAAAAAGTCGATAACCCTTTTGTCCATAAGGGTAACCGAGAAATAAACAACGACTGGCACGAGGGTCAAATTTGGAAGGTCGTTGAGCATGAGTGGAGGCAAAGCACAAACAGCCAAACACACGTAAGTGAGAATAGGTTGGTGGCTTGTGGAACAATTTTTCATATGGTGTTTTCCCTTGGAGAAGAGGGGTTGGTGTTCTGTTGATGAGGTATGTCGCAGCAAGGATGGCATCCCCCCAGAAAGTTTTAGGAAGAGAAGCTTGGAAAAGTAATGCTCTAGCCATATTAAGTAGGTGTCGATGTTTGCGTTCAACGACACCGTTTTGCTGAGGTGTGTTAACGCAGCTAGATTGATGAAGAATGCCTTTGGAGGCATAAAAACTTGCAAGGTGAAATTCAGGACCATTATCACTTCTCACAATTTTGACTTTAGCATTAAATTGAGTTTCAACCATATGAATGAATTGAACTAAAAGGGTTCGTGTGTCTGACTTATGCTTCATCAAATAAACCCATGTGCTCCTACTATGGTCATCGACTATAGTAAGAAAGTATTTGGCTCCAGAAAGAGATGCAACTTGGTATCCACCCCAAATATCAATATGTATTAACTCAAAACAAGATTGACTAGAAATGGAACTTAATAAGAAAGGTAATCTGGTTTGTTTGGCTAATGGACAAATCAAACAGTTATTAGGAGTGCAAGGTTTATTATGGAAAAAGGGAAATAACGAAGAAACTGTTGGAGAAGGGTGTCCGAGACGTTGGTGCCAACGGTTTGGAGAAGCAACTTGAACGTGATTGCATGTTCCTTTCTTTGGTGGATCAAGGTAGTATAGCCCCTTCCGTTCAAGACTCGTCCCAATCATCTTCCCCGAGCGTAGGTCCTGTATGATACAAAAATGGTTTAGAAATATGGTGATATAGAATGAATCATATGCTAACTTGCTGATGGATATTAAGTTGAGCTTAAAAAGAGGTACACATAAGACATTGTCAAGCATGAAGTTGGGTGAGAAAATTATTTGTCCAACGTGGGTGACCTGAGCAAGGGTACCATTGGGTAATTCAACTGTATGGTTGTCAACTTCCCTGGAATGGGTGAGAAGATCAGGACTACAAACAATGTGGTCTGTAGCACCACTGTCTAGGATCCAGACATTTGGCTTGCCGTTATATGTAAAGGAGAAAGCTTTACCTGAAAGTTCTTCTACATGTGATGTATTACCGACTTGATTGACAAAAGAAGACTTGTTTTTGTTCAACATGTTGAGGATTTGCTTGCAATCTTCCTGAGAGAAAGGAAAGTTAGACATCACCTCCTTTTTGTCATGAGATGTAACCTGATTCCCTTTGGAAGAGAAGGGTCGACTTGACTCAGTTTCTGCGGCTGCTTTCCTCTTGCTACAGTAGTCAAAGGTGTGACCTTTCCAGCCACAAAAGGTGCATTTAAGGTGTGCACGACAGTTCTTTGTAAGGTGATTTGTCTTGTTGCATTTACCACATCGCTGCCCTCCATCATATAGTTCAGTGTCGCGACCAGTGCCCTTCACAGCAAACACAGCTGCTTCTGGTTGAATAGTGTGCTTCCCATGCGAGACCTCAGTTTGTTTCTCTTGTCGAAGGACAAGTGCATAAGCTTTGTTGACGGTAGGCAATGGTTCTAACAACAAGGTGCTGCTACGGATCGTGGCATACGTGTCATTTAAGCCCATGAGAAACTTCATCGTTTTCTGGGTTTCAACGTATGACGTTAGTTCTCTCTTTGTCTCACAGCGACATGCAGGAATTGAAACCAAGGCATCACGTTCATCCCAAAGACTCTTAAGTTTAGTAAAATAAGAGCTTACTGTCATGTTGTTTTGCACACAGTCATGAATTTCGTTCTCTATGTGGAAAAGTTGAACGATGTTCACATGAGAAAACCTCTCTTGCAGATCGAGCCACATCTACCTTGCATCTTTGCAGTGTATGACACTTCCCGAGATCTCTTTGGACATGGAGCCAAGTAACCATGTTTTCACCAGGTTGTTGCATCGGTTCCATTGTTGTAGTTCTTCAATCTGGTCAGCGCTTGGTTGTGTGATCGTCCCATCGACGAGTCCTAACTTGTTTTTGACCATCAAAGCCATGGTCATGGATTGGACCCATGTACCATAGTTGTCTTCCACGAGCGGCTGCGGCACAAGCACCGCACCAGGTTGATCCGAGTGATGTAGATAGAGAGGATGATTAGGGTTTTCCCACTTTTGATACAAAGTCATGCCGGATGAGGTTGACTTGTCTGGTTTGTCGCCCATGGCTATGGTAGCTAGGGTTTGTATTTCTTCTTTGATGTGTTTCCCAGTTCGTTTGCTCTGATACCATCTAAAGAAACTAGATATATTGTGATTTCATATATGTCTATTCACCGAAACAAGATTACATACTTATACACACAATGTACATCACGATCCTAGTCTATTGCCTATAATCAAGGCTAACTGGAACTAAATAAGGAAGTAAATCATTGATGAGCAATTTACAATGGTTGACTTTATCAATCTGGGATCTTCTCTTTAACAAGAAGGGATTGGAGGAGAGAAAACCCTACTTCGAGTTTGAACGACATTCAAAATTTCAAATCCAAAAGGTGTTGGGGTCGAAAGTGGCAGAAAGTGGAGAGACAAAGAATGTTTTTTATTTAATCATAAACTGTTACACTTAGGTTCGAAGGACACAAAGAAAATGAATAAATCTGTCCTTTGTGTTTCATTAATATTTGAAAGATGCTTAGAGTGCAGAAAATATTCACTAAAAGTAGGAATTCCTCCTAATATTTTATCATGCCAAAACAACACACATATTCGAAAGGAATCCTCGACCGGTTACGGTTTGATTGAAATTTGGGAATTGAAAGGTAGTAAAAATGACAAATGAATACAAACAAAGAAACAATTATATACAAAATTAGGTAAAACATGAAAATAATGGATTACTAGCTAGCTTTTGGAACTCCTGAAACACACAAACACAACAAATATTTAGTCTCAATCTGTTTGTTTTTTTTAATACAATCTACACTAAAGGATGAAAGAATTGAACACAAAATCTCGGGTCCAGACAATGATGCCGGAAAATTTTGGGTGGGTTTGAGCCATGGTTGATGGGGTTCGGGTGGTCATAGAGGTTGGCTACTACCTAAAAGGCTTTCCATGGATGCACTCAAGCCACTCTCTAGTTTCATGGCATGAATGCAATCGTGTAGCCGTTACCAACATATACTTTTCACTACTTGAGTTACAAATACCATTTATATTAGTACATGTTTTTTGAGTATGCAATATAATATTCTTGCATAAAAAGGACTCAAAAGGGGAATATTTTACTACTCACAATGTAATATTTTTATCAAATCGTTCAGTCTGCTGATATGCAAACAAGATTATTGGAGTTGGAATTATTATGTCTGAGATTATTAACTCTACCAAGTGGCAAGTGCAAGTGGTACTCAAAGTCTTTGTATTTTTCATCAAAAATATGTTTTTGCATGCATGCAAATTCACTTTCCTTAGCAATAATAGTAAAAAATAATCTTCTGTGGAAAAAATGGATTGCATGCAGATGCAGCTGGTCCTGCATTTGCATTATTAGATATTATTTGGAAACGGAAAGTGAAGTAACGAGGCAACAAAGAAGCTGAAGCAAACGACAAAGATAAAGAAAATTTGACTTGGTATGCGGTTGGCAGGCACATGTAATTGTCATAAGCTTGGTGCTTCAAATTTTCAATCTCTTATCTCTCATCCAACACTCTCTTCTTTCACGTTTAGGGAAATGTAAGATGATTCTGTTGTTAAATGTGTGAATCTTGATTATTAGTAAGACATACTTTTAGATATGTCCATACACTCGACATAAAATCGCACCTTACCCTCTAATATTCTATTGTGTCTTACTTACTCCTTGTGCGGTTATCCTCCATGTCCTATAATATTACTTTATTTCGTCAACGGGTGGAGAGAAAAGTTAGTTTCGTTGATGTGATAAGGGTTATGTAGTCTTTTTAAGCCGTTAATTTAGGAATGGATTAAAGAAATTGTGAGTTTCAATAACAATCTTCAGAGATTGAGCTATTTAGGGTTCCTAATAATGAAATTTGGGTTAATTATTCTTCTAAATGTGTTTTTTTTTACGATTTCAGATGTTTTAAATGTGAAAATGAATTAAAACAAAAACAAAAGAGTCACTACCACGTAAGTGGAACCTGCAATTGCTTTAACCGTTGACGGAATGGGATAAAATGAGACACAAATAATGAGTATACGGGTTAAAGTCAGAGAGAATCAAGTGAAATGCTAGGAATACCATATTTTTAGATCATAATTTGTAGACCACATGATGTGTCGGTTAATGGTAAGATATATTCTTTAATAATATAGATAAAGAATCCAACCATCAACCACCATTCCATATAGTTTGCAAAATATGATTCAAAATTTCAAATAATGATCTTTCTAGTATCACCTTATTAATAATGTAATTATACGTGTAAATCTTAGGTGGTACTTCGCACCTCCATTTCTCTCCCAACCAATGTTGGTTAAAAATTCCAAAAAAAATACATGCACTAGTTTTAGCAAAATATAACTAAAAATGTTTTTTTCCCATGGAAATCAAATGCTAACTCACTTCATGTTAGTTCTTCTTTGAATTTAAGTCGTAGATTCATAGTCTGACAACAAAATACATGTTTTTTTTTTTCCAAAGCTACACGTCTTCTGAAAAAGACGGGTAGAAGAAGATTATTTTTCACAGTTTTGCCTACTCACCGTACATTTTCATCTCTTGGGCCTTCACAAGGGACCATACAAACCCTATTTGGTGACGCAAGAAAATACTCTCTCTCTCTCTCTCTCTCTCTCTCTCTCTCTCTCTCTCTCTGTGACAACGACCGGTTTACACAAAAGTCCCAGTTTCACACTCACATTCTCCCATTTCCCCCATTTTGGCCTTTACAAAGCAACCATTACACACTCCATTTGGTATTTGACAACTCTCTCTCTCTCTCTCTCTCTCTCTCTCTCTCTCTCTCTCTCTCTCTCGCTCTCGTGAGTTCACAGTAACTAATAATGCAATCGAACAGTCTATCATGGCGGATTTTTCGTGAAGTACGTACGGTGTTCCACAAGTAAAAGCATCACTCTTTTTCCATAACTTCTGAAACCATCAGCATTAGAAACTGTATTCTCGTCAACAATGACTTCTCTCGGATTCCTCCAACATATGCTGCCATCAATATTGATATTAGCATCTCTTCACGCCTGCATGGGAGACGCCACAGTTCCTTCACAGCTCAACAACGACGTTCTAGGCCTACTCGTCTTCAAATCCGACATCCATGATCCTTCCTTGTACCTCGCTTCATGGAACGAAGATGAGGACTCCCCTTGTTCTTGGGAATATGTACAATGCAATCCAGCCACCGGAAGAGTCTCTCAGCTGTCACTCGAAGGCCTAGGCCTAAAGGGAAGAATTGGAAAAGGGCTTCAGAACTTGCAAAATTTGAAGGTACTTTCTTTGTCAAGCAACAATTTCAGCGGAGACATTAGTCCGGAGAAGCTTGCTCTGCCTCCGAATCTCGAAAAGCTTAATTTAAGCCACAACAGTTTATCAGGATTAATTGCCACTAATCTTTTCAACATGAGCTCCATCAAATTTCTTGATCTTTCCGAGAACTCACTCTCTGGGCCACTGCCTGACAATCTGTTTGATAACTGCTTTTCGCTTCGCTATCTTTCGCTATCTGGTAACTTGCTTGAAGGTCCTTTGCCTAGCACAATGCCTAGATGCTCTTCTTTGAACGGTCTCAATCTCTCAAACAACCATTTCTCCGGTAACCCTGATTTCGCTTCTGGGATTTGGTCTTTGACAAGATTGCGCACTCTAGATCTTTCGAACAATGTCTTTTCCGGGTCTGTGTCACAAGGGATATCAGCCGTACACAACTTGAAAGAGCTTCTGTTACAAAGCAATCACTTCTCGGGATCTTTGCCAGCGGATATAGGACTATGTCCTCACTTAGAGAAGATTGATTTGAGCTATAATATGTTCACTGATGCATTACCAGACTCACTTCAGAGGTTGAATTCTTTGACATTTTTCAGTCTATCAGATAATATGTTCTCTGGTGATTTCCCTCAGTGGATTGGTAGCATGAGCAGCCTCAAATATTTGGATTTTTCGAACAATGGCTTCACCGGAAGCCTCCCACCTTCAATGAGTGACCTCAGATCACTCAATTATTTGAGTTTTTCAAACAACAAACTTGTTGGTACTATTCCAACTTCTCTTGCTTACTGCAATGATTTGTCGGTGATTCGGTTGAGGGGTAACACTTTCACTGGAAGCATACCAGAGGGCTTGTTTAGTCTGGGGTTGGAGGAAATTGACTTCTCCCACGTGGGACTTACAGGTTCTATTCCTCCGGGTTCCAGCAGACTCTTCGAATCTTTAAGGATGTTGGATTTGTCAAGCAACAATCTCAAAGGAAATATTCCAGCAGAAGTGGGACTTTTCTCCAACTTGAGGTACTTGAATTTGTCATGGAACAACCTTCAGTCAAGGATGCCTCCAGAGCTCGGCTTCTTTCAGAACTTAACGGTGCTAGATCTTCGAAACAGCGCCTTGCTCGGTTCTATCCCGGAGGATGTATGTGATTCAGGAAGCCTGGCAATTCTCCAATTGGATGGAAACTCATTGACTGGCTCAATTCCTGATGAAATTGGCAACTGCTCATCTCTCTATTTGATGTAAGTCTATGATACCCCCTTTTTTGCCCTAAATTTTTCCCATTTGCCTTTTTATTTACTTATGAATTTGAACTAAATGAAATGTGACATTTTATGTTTCAGGAGCTTGTCACATAACAATTTAAGTGGTACTATTCCGAAATCCATTTCGAAGCTAAATAAACTCAAGATTCTTAAATTGGAGTTCAATGAGTTGAGTGGAGAGATACCCCAAGAACTTGGAAAACTAGAAAATCTACTTGCTGTGAACATATCATATAACAGGTTGGTAGGGAGGCTTCCTGCTGGCAGCGTATTTCAGAGCTTGGATCAAACTGCGCTGCAAGGAAATCTGGGAATTTGCTCACCATTGTTAAAGGGACCGTGTACGATGAATGTGCCTAAGCCTCTTGTTCTGGATCCAACTGCGTACAACAACCAAATGGGCGGTCATAGACACCATAACAAATCTGCAACATCCACAAAAGACCATCGCCACACCTTCCTTAGCTTATCCGCCATTGTGGCGATTTCAGCAGCTAGCCTGATTGTTTTGGGAGTGATTGTTATAAGTCTTCTGAATGCATCCGCAAGGAGGAGGCCTGCATTTGTGGAAACTGCCTTGGAGAGCATGTGTTCGAGCTCTTCACGATCAGGTAGTTTGGCATCGGGGAAGCTCATTCTCTTCGATTCAAGGTCATCCCCGGAATGGATTAGCAGTCCTGAATCCCTACTCAACAAGGCCTCAGAGATCGGCGAGGGAGTCTTTGGAACAGTTTACAAAATTCCACTTGGAGCTCAAGGAAGAGTAGTTGCTATCAAGAAGCTGGTCACATCAAATATAATACAGTGCCTTGAAGATTTTGATAGAGAGGTTAGAATTCTGGGGAAAGCAAGACACCCGAATCTAATCGCTCTAAAAGGGTACTATTGGACTCCGCAGATGCAGCTGTTGGTAACAGAGTTTGCCACCAATGGCAGCCTTCAATCCAAACTCCATGAAAGACCTCATTCATGTCCACCTCTTTCATGGGCTAATAGGTTCAAAATCTTGCTTGGAACAGCAAAGGGACTTGCTCATTTGCACCACTCATACCGCCCTCCAATCATCCACTACAACATCAAACCTAGTAACATCTTGCTCGATGAGAGTTACAACGCGAAGATATCAGACTTTGCACTGGCAAGGCTCCTGACAAAGATAGATAGGCACGTAGTGAGTAACAGATTTCAGAGTGCACTAGGTTATGTGGCACCGGAACTGGCATGCCAGAGCTTAAGGGTGAATGAAAAATGTGATGTGTATGGTTTCGGCGTGTTGATTCTTGAGATTGTGACTGGGAGGAGGCCTGTGGAGTATGGGGAGGACAATGTGGTAATACTGAATGACCATGTTAGGGTTTTGCTTGAGCAAGGGAATGCGTTGGGGTGCATTGATGTTAGCATGGGGGATTACCCAGAGGATGAAGTCCTACCAGTGCTTAAGTTGGCTTTGGTTTGCACCTCACAGATTCCATCCTGCAGGCCTACCATGGCAGAAGTTATTCAAATTATGCAGATTATCAAGACCCCAATTCCACAAACAATGGAGGCTTACTGATTCGAACACGAGATGCATGGGTAGAAACCTAACATCCTATCCATTAGGATATTGGACCATATGCAATGTTTGTTTTTTCTTTTGTTTTTTCTGTGTATTTAATCAGTTTTTTCTAAGCTTGAATTGATCTTCCATATGTTTTCAATGTGAATGGTTAGTGTCATTGCAATGTAAACTTTTAAAATC
>JAOTRO020000016.1:3789882-3802121 GCA_028566515.2 Pyracantha coccinea | reverse complement strand
CCCCCCCATTCATCATGGGCGCATGAGGCTCTTGGCCTTGACCTAAGGTGTTATTTGTTTTGTAGGTGCAATTTTGTCCAAGAGCAATGAGGAAGAAATTTGCATCCACAGTTACAAAAGTCTGGGTTCATATATATGAGTATGGAGATATATGAATGAACAATAACAAATCTGTCATCTTCTGGTAATTCTTCAATAAAGGAGATATCCCTTGAAGCCGCTTGAAGATCCTTCTCAGAAATCTTCGATTAAAGTACTTGATGATCGAGCTACATTTGTAAGATCTCCTTCAACATGGGATGAACCATGGCGATCATTGATATCTATATGTGATTTGACATTATTTCATGTCACATAAATCTTGATCGGGATATGGATGATAGAAGAACCGAATTGCATTGTAATTACAATGAAGGTTTGAAAGAGTATTATGATTAAATTACAATAAAGGTTTGTGGGGTCTATGTTCCGTTTCATCCCAGTGTCATTTGTGAGGTCCTTGGTCTAGAACCCTCTCCTACTACTGATATGTCCATTTTTGAATTATTTACCTGCCACTATGATATGGAAGCCTATTTGGACGCTACCATCCCATTATCCAATGGTCAAGCTTCGAAGTCCTATCTTAAACCATTTTATAGGAATTTGCCTGATTTCCTTCGTCGTAGTGTTCTGGGTACCTCCAATAATGGAAATCCCATTCTATAAGTCGCCAAAGTTTTACATGCAATGCTCAGTCTCTCTGATGTTCCATTTGGGTATTTGATCTTTCGTTCCATCCTTCCCAAAACCAAGCGTGTAGGAAAACAACAAGGGTCCACCATTCATCCCTGTCTAATTACCCTAATATGTCAGCGTATTGGAGTTCCTCCTCGCCTTGGTGATGTCTATCCTCTGTCCACCAAGGATTTGGATAAGGACCTTATGCAATTGAATGACGTGATGTGCGTCATCACTCATGGTGAACCTCGTACTCCTCCATTACTAAATGTTTCTTAGGCTTAAACGATCGCTCACTTAGATTCAGTACGTCAGCAAGTTGTGAATTTTCAATCTCACATGGGTCAACCCTCCTCTCAACCTCACACAAATTAATCCATCTCTCAGCATCATATGGGCCAACTTACCTCTCAGCCTCCTATGAAACCACCTTCCTCTTGGTCCTTCCATGAACCAGCATGTTTAGCTCACTTGGGCCCAGTTGTTGCCAAAATGCTTGCTGCTTATCCAGCAAAAGGAAAAGGTCTCAAACTTCCTGAAGCATGGTATGATGTATTCGACAAAACTACAAAGAGGAAGAGTGTGCAAGTTCCCAAGGCTTGGTATAACGGTGATCAAAATGATTCTGCTGATGACGATCAAAATGCTACTGCCTCATCTGATGAGATTGTTGAAGAAACTGAGGCCTCTGGTTCTCCACTTCATACTGATGCTTCCTCTCGTTCTGAGGAGTTCTAGTGTTATGGGGGAGTTAGTCTCGTAGGAGAGCACATATTTTGGGGGAGTTCAAATTCTTGTTGGTCTTGGACCTGAGCTATTTAAAGTTGTAACTTTAAACTCTCATTTTGTGGTGTTATATTTGTGCTACGCTTGGTTTAGTTTCCGTAAGTTGTTGTTAGGACTTATGGTTTGCTTGGGATAATTTTTAAAGCTCTAATTTGTGTTATGTGACTCATTTTTATTCATTATGGTCTTGATGTGCATTACTTCTAATTTGTGTTACAAATACGAGTTGCTTGTTTTTGCTCATTTGGTCTGTGGTCCATCTCTTAGGCTTTATACATATTTGTAGACTTATACATTTACGTGGCGTCAGATGTATTTGCTTGGTGCCTCTGCTGTGTCAATTGATATTTCGCCTTGATACTTTGTCTTGCCATGACAAATTGGGGAGAAATTTTTGTATTAAATACCTTGCAATTGACATACCCATGATAAATTTCACTTGTTCTTATCCAAAGTGGTTGATGTGCAGACTTTATTCCCTATATGTTCTCTTGAGTATGGGTGTGTAAAATTAGTACTAGTCTGGGGTATTTTGTCAAGGAAAGCCAAATAGGGAGATTGTGAAGTTTAGGCTTTAGTGTTTTGGCTTTCCTTGTCAATATTGTATATGTACCACACATGCTCTAATTGGTTTTTAGGATATACTTTCATTAAAGCTTGATGTTGTTGGATTTCATTGCTCAAGAAGCATGGTCATTTCTTCAAAGGTTTGTTCATGCATATGCATTTCACGTTTAATAATGATGTTTCATTTTGTCTAGCATTGTTTTCTCGTCCAAATTACTCGCTAATTTCACGAGAGGGTAGGCAATTTAAGACAGCCCACAATGTTGATTGACACATTTTACCCGTGATAAGCTTTTCACCCTTGATATGCTCAGAATGGTTTTCTTGCTAACAAGTGTCCTTCGTCCTTGTTGGCTGAAAACAAACAAGCCCTTTATGATAAAAGCATCCTAGATTTACATTTATTTCTTGGTTGGTCTTATTTTATATTTGTAGGCAGGGAGATAGTGCATTAAATCCTTTAAGCTTCCCCTCTTCCTCATTTATGAAACCCTGCCAAACATTTTTCATGCAGAAAATTCGTATTAACTCTCCCAATAGTTGAGAATTAGGTGCATTGTTTCATGGTCTAGGTTTAAGTTTCAAATCTTCATATAGACCGAGATTAGATTCACGTCAGTTCTTCTTCCTTCAACTATTTGACTGGAGAACCTGACCTGACATTCTGAATCCATATTGCATATCATATTTCTCTTCGTATCATTTTACATAGATCGTGTTTGGTCTCGGTGCTATAAGGAGATGAGCTCAAGGGGTGAAGCTATCCTCTTGTGAAGATTGAAGACATCTCTAGTTCATGCGTTGCACAAAATTATAAAGTTGCTTATTAGAATAGATTTAAGAATTGAGCTTGTGGTGGTCCTTTGTATGAATCTTATTTGTACTAATGGATTGGACTCCGTGGAGTCTCTGGGTTTTTTAACCCAGTTAGGGGTTTTTTGGGGTCAAAACTTCTTGCGTTCTTTCTTGCTTAAACTTGTCCACATATCTAAATTGTTATTGCATGTTACATGCATTATATGGTTTGTTAGGCTAAAGTTTATACTGCTTGATTAGTAAACTAAGTTCATTATGTGGATTTGTGTTTGTACAACTATTGAATCTATACTTAGTTAACTAGTCTGTTTGGCTAGTCAATCTAGCATATTTTAGTTCATTATTGCAGAATATTCTGTTTGGTACCACTTTCACCAACCTAAGTGTTCCAAGTGAGTGATCTTGCTAGCAAAATCAATCGAATCCCTCACTTCATCATCCGTTGTTGGTGTATTAGTGTGGATACTCCTGAAGGCTTAACGTTTGGTTCGCTTCTCATGATAAAACATGAAGAGGAAGAACACAAGCAAAAAGATGATCCTAAAAAGCAGTGCACACATGACTGGGGATCCATGTAATAATCTCTTTGTCATCCTTCTTTGTTGTTTTATGGATTACAACCAACCAGATATATAATTGAGATACCATATCTTATGTTATTTATTATTTTTCCGTTGTGGATTTAATTATTAGAATTAAACTTATTCCAATAATGTGCCCGAAACCCAACAAGGGCATTGGTTACCAACACTTAAGAGGCCATAAGTTACATGTAAGCAATGTTCTAAAAGGCGAAAGGCACAAGGCGCAAGGCGTTAGCCTAGTGGCCAGCGGGTAGGGGCCTAGCGCCTAGGCTCTAGGTGGGGTTCTAGGCAGTTTTTTTAATTTTGATTATATTTATTATATAACATATAAATAAATGTCTACTTATACTTAAAAAAAATACATAATTGTATTGGGATACATAAATTGCAAAATAGAAGAGACATGGATTATAAGGTATTATACATATTGAAAACATGGGGAACAAGCATAATGAGTGTTCATCCTAGCATTCAAAAAGCCTCTTACAATTTATTTTAAAAAATGCAAAATTAAAGTTATCTATTTTATATCTAAGTGGGAGTTGCAACTTAGGCGGATGTCTATGCGGGTCGTACCGGGTCGAGGCGGCCTAGGTGCCCTTTTTCAAATTTTCAAACGATGAAGAACTAACCGAGGCAATGACTAGCCCAGATTAATTCCTAAGTGAGAATTTTTAAAATAAGTTATACATAACTAAAGGATGAATAACAAATAAATAACACTTTAAACATTATAGATAACTTATAGAACCTCCTTGTTCTATCATTTTCATTTAACGAACTTTTGAATTATGTATAACTTATGAAGAACTAACCGAGGCAATGACTAGCCTAGATTAATCTCTAATACTTGCATTCCACCCTTATAGAACCTCCTTGTTCCATCATTTTCATTTAACGAACTTTTTTTTATACAGATAACGCAATCAGAACCCTCCATCTCCTAAGTCAACATTTCAACCTCATCTTTATAACAATATTCATATGTACAAAGTAAATGGACAGTTTAGCATGAAGATCTTAATTGTTACCAAAACTGTTTATTTGTTTGATACTTTTTTTAGTACAACGATATATTTTACACTAGGGAGAAGGGTGAGTTCAGCTAAGCTACAAATGGGCAACCTAATTTGGTATCGAATTCGCTATCTACGAGATTCGAACCTAAGATCTCTGACTTACAAATGAAGAGGAATACCAACAGACTGTAGTACTGAATGACATTTGTTTGATACTTAGATATGCTAAACTGTCACCAATTTATTTGCCTTTTTGCATTGATAATCTTGAAATGATGATTTAGTAGATGAACAGTTCCAATTATAACATATGTAGGAAAATTCATTAAATAAAAAGGTAGAATGAGGAGGTTCCACCAGGAGAGCGACGCAAGTATTATTTAAAAGTTAATAATAAACATGTTGACAGTGCTTTGTACGCGTTTACGAACATGTTTGCTAAATACCTAACAGGTTTATTTTACTACTAATTATTCTCAAATCATGGCAGGAGTAATTTTTTTTAAAAGCACTACAATGCTAAATATATCCTTAGTCTTGCATGACTCGTGAAGGCCTTGGCCCCTCTTTGAGCTCGGATTTCTTGTAGCCATTGCTATTTCTCCCCTCTAGAAGGAAAATTCGTTAAATAAAAAGGGTAGAATGAGGAGGTTCCACTAGGAGAGGGAAGCAAGTATTATACAAACTTTAATAATAAACACATTGACAGTGCTTTGTATACAAAAAATGCGTCTACAAACACAGGTGTCAAATACCTAACTGATTTATTTCATAACTAACTATTCTCAAATCACAGCAAGAGTAATTTTTTTTTTTTTTTAAAGAACAACAATGCCAAATATTTCCTTAGTCTTGGATGACTCGTGATGGCCCTCTTTGAGCTCGGGTTTCTTGTAGCCATAACCATTTCCCCCCTCTAGAAACCATTTTTGCCCATTTTGAACTAAATTAACCTCCTTTAGACAAGCTCATTTTTTTAGCCAAATGTTAGATTCTCATTCTTCCCGATCTCTTGCACGATGCGTACGAAGTTTGATCCATTTCCCCACTTCTTTTAGCCGCCTAGACATGCATTAGAACGATATATATGTCAAAAAGTAGATGCAAGTTAAATATGATATGGTATGTATAAAAGGCACTAAGAAGTGACATGAACCATTTGTCCCCCAATATCCATAAAAATTAGTAGGTATTATAGAATCTTTGCTAGGCATTCTAGGTAATATAAATGGTATCATTTGTTTTTCTTCTCCAAGCTGCGAGGGAAATGATAAGTTCTTTGGCAGTTGCATCTGGTTCGTTTGGCATCAATTTCCCCTACATGTTCTCAATTAGGTCTTGTCACATTTTTCAACTAAAAACGTTTAGGGAGGCAAAGAGTTGATACCCCTTCATTCGTTTGGCATCATTTTCCTACAAACACACTAGTTTATGGAATTCGATATATATTAAAGATACCAAAAGAATATAATACATTGTGAGAATAAAGAGTACGAGAAAATTCGTGTACGTAAGTGATTCCTTTCCCTTTTTTTTTGTAGCATCCATACAACGGATTTCTAACGTGCAATTAACTAGGGCTCTTGTCATCATATGCTTGGTCCCGGTGTGAAGTACGTGGTGTTGGGGCTTACGTTTTTCAGCCCCTTGTGTTATTCCACTTGATAAAAGGTCTTAATGGTATTAAAAGTGGAACCAAATACTTAGATATAGTATTTTATTTCTTCAATCATCCGACATGGGACTTATATTGACACATGTTCCCTCACGTGAGATCACAACAGAGTAGGCCACACGTGCAACTTTTCCCATATTGGTCATTAAACACGGAAGCATGGTGTTATGTTAAACCTGATAACTCGGGCATGGCGCGGACCAAGAAGATCCACAATCAAATTCGCTCTGATCATATCCCCTCAAAAACCAAGCTATCCCCACCATTGGCCTGCTTGCGTTAGCAAGTTGTTCCATTTGCCAATTTTCCCTAGCAAATTTCCCACAAGTGTCAACCAAGTGAACACGAAACTAATTAACTCTCTGCCTAGTGAGACATCTTCCAATATTAACAGTTAGATTCTTTTTTCTTTTTTAAATTTATTATTTTAATAGGGGAGATATCTCTTTTTCACTGATAGCAAACTGACTTGCCTACCTAGCTCTGGTATGACACAAGTCGATAGCATGCATCCACTAGTCAAATAGTACCTTAATAATTACATTTGTGGGAGTTTGAACTTGGGTTGAAAATTGGGGTTCAAATAGTAACAGTTGGATTCTAATTGTAAATAGTAGTTAAAAGCATCCGTGTAGGAATTTCATTTTGTTTAAAATAGAAAATTGTTATTAGCACTCCAAAAATCTCATTCTACACTCCAAATCTTCTATATTAGGAAAAAAAAATACACTTGTGAGGAGTGTAGAATGAGATTTTTAGAGTGCCAATAACACTTCCCTAAAAATATACCCTCTCTTTTTCTTCTAGATTTGGAAGATCGCAAATTATTAATTTATACATCTTACAGAAATATTCTTTCAGATGGTAGTGAGTATAGTACATAGGAATATTGCTTCTGTTCAGGTGTATATAAATATATCCACCCTTTCACTTCTTGTAGCAAGGTTTACCAAACTAGAACCTTTTAGTTACTTAGAGTTTCGTTTCGTTTCGTATCAATTATAAGCTAGCTTGCAGCTATAACATGAACATGTGGAATAAATTGTTTGGAAAATCAAAATCAAACTGCCTCCACTGCCTCCCACACCAAAATCACGTTATTGCGACCGACGCAGTGCAGTGTGCGAAGTTGGCGTCGCAACAGCTGAGCTGCAATGTATGTCTGGAGGAACACAAAGTTTGTAAGTGCGACCAAAGCTTTGAGAGCTGCAAGAGAGTCGCGGGTGCTGATGAACACCATGCAGAGGCCAACAATTCCGTTACTCATTCTGTGATCAACATGACAGGGATGCTCATAGGTATAAAAGTTTTCAAAAACTAGCTAGATTTATTTGATCCATAAATCTAATATGTGCATGTAGATTTTCAAAAACAAGATTTATTTGACAGTTTCAGTTCTTAAAAGACATTACAGGGTAGACTTATGACGGATGTCCTTTACATAAGATAGATGCTAACCTTTCAAACTCTCACATGCAAGAGATATTTTTTTCGTCATGCACAAATTTTGCTCGACTTTTTGGTTTTAACTTTACCTAATTTTATTATATTTGTCAAAACTATTTGTATATCTTAGTGAGAAGTTTTCTCTTGATTTCAAATATATGTATTTATAAATATTTAGAAATTCTCTATCTTGGCAGCGTTTAATATGTTACTATCAACTGTGATTTTAGAAAATTTATCAAATACAAACATTTAGCTTTTGCATATTAGTGGCTCGACTAAAAATATTACCGACCAAAAAAAAAAAAAAAGACTTCAACAAATATTGTAAATAATTACTTTTTGCATGCTTTTGGTGTTGCAGGTTTGGGACAGTTATCAACTCCATACGCCTTAGAAACTGGGGGTTGGTCTTCTGCATTCCTATTAATAGGACAAGGGATAATATGTGCATATTGTTCTCATCTCCTTCGAAAATGTCTTGACAAACATCCCAAGTCAAGAACCTACACAGATATTGGACACAATGCATTTGGATCCAAAGGAAAAATTCTAGCAGCATCCTTCATTTACATGGAGATCTTCATGGCTCTTGTATCCTACACCATCTCTTTGCATGACAATCTAGCCACAGTGTTCCCCGGGATCCAACTCAAGGTTTCGTGGGCTAAGTTACCAAAATCTCAGCTCTTAACCTTCATCGCCGTCTTGGTAGCTCTCCCCAGTCTTTGGTTGAGAGATCTCTCTTCCATATCTTTCGTTTCCTTTGGCGGTGTTCTCATGTCACTCATCATTTTTATATCAGTGGCATGGACCGCCATTTTCGGAGGGGTGAAATCAAACCACACCATACCAGCCCTCCAGATTCATAACATTCCTGCAATATCTGGACTTTATATCTTCAGCTTTGCAGGACATATTGTTTTCCCCAACTTATACAAGGCCATGAAAGACCCATCCAAGTTCACCAAGGTATACTTCTTAATTTATAGTCTCTCCAATCATAATAAGTTAATCTCTAGTACTCTTTCATTCTCTCTAAATTTAAAACACGTTACATAACTAAAATACCATTTCCAATCACTTGATCGCCCTTAACCATGAGAAAATAATTGATGTTTACAACCACCGTTGGATAAGAATCTAATTAGGATGTGACCTAAACTTGAATACCAATCATTCTGTTTTGATTAAAACTTGCTGATCGTGGACTTAAGTTTTTTTTTTCTGATCCAACGTTATTGGTGGGTGGGATTTGGACTAAGTAATAACACACTGAGCCAATAATGATTAGTTATCGAACTTAAACTACTGAAGTGATCAAAACCTAACTAAATTACTATATTTTTACTTTTAACTCTCTAATTTTATCCTTTTATATGTTTTAAATTCTTGCAGGTATCAATAATAAGCTTCACTTTAGTGACAATACTTTACACATCCCTAGCATTCATGGGAGCCAAGTTGTTTGGTCCTCAGGTGAATCCTCAAATTACTCTAAGCATGCCTCCACATCTTATTGTGACAAAGATTGCTTTGTGGGCAACTGTGCTGACACCAATGACCAAATATGCTCTTGAATTTGCACCGATGGCTATCCAGCTTGAGCATAACCTTCCTCAATCTTTGAGTTCCAGGACAAAGTTGCTCATCCGGGGCAGCGTCGGTTCAGTCCTACTTCTATTGATTCTAGTACTAGCTCTCTCTGTCCCATATTTTGAGTATGTTCTCAGCCTCACTGGATCGCTTGTAAGTATTGGCATTTGTGTCATTTTCCCTTGTGCCTTCTACCTCAAGATATGCTGGGGTCAAATTTCAAGGCCTCTCCTGTTCCTCAACCTCACTCTAATTGCATTTGGCACCCTCCTTGGGATAGTTGGAACCATTTCCTCATCAAAGTTGCTCCTAAAAAACCTCAGCAGAGCTCACTCAGCCTGAAGAAGATGAACCAATCATCTCATACATGCCAATAAACTAATTTGCTTTTCCCTCTGGGATGAGTGTTGTGTCTCTATTTTCTCCTTTGATAATCTTTTAGCTTTTTCTTTTTTCATGTAGTATTTTTGAAGATAAAGCTCTATAGACATGTATCTACGGTTGTCATCATATGAATAAAGCTTTTATAATAAGCTGTTTTTTCTTCTTTCCAGTATATGTTGAATAATAAGATGTTCAGAACAAAATAATTGTTATGATTTCAGTCTTGGGAAGTTTTCAACGTTGGACTCTATCTCCAACAATAATCAATAAAGCCAATGGGCTTGGAAAAAAAAAATTGAAATTGTATTCATATGTTTGATAATACAAGGGAATTTTAATGAAAAGTGTTTTAACCAAAAAGTATTTTAATGAACATTATTTAATGAAATTTTATTAATAAAAAGGACCAAAACAATGGAGCTGTGGCAGTATTATAATTCAATTGAATTTGGGTGAGGTGGTAGCATCGTAGTTAAATTGAAGTTTGGTGGCACATGTGGATGCGAATTTCATACAAGGCAAGAATAACGAAATCATAGCTGCAAAATAACAAACATCATTAGTCTAATTGACGGACACCCAAGTAAAAGGGGAAAGGTGTGTTTACCAAAGAGCTTTCAATGCCTAAATCAAAGAGAGAGTTTGAGAGAAAATATTAACTAGAGAGTATTCTGAGAATAAAGTGGCGATTTCAGTTTTACCTGTTTGACTAGGCTATTTATAAATCTGAACCCTTGTAGGCAACTGGGAGGGAGGTTGCAGGCCATACTAGGCAGACCTTAACGTTCCGCTGATGATGGTGCAGACTAGTCTCTGTAGTCTGACTTACGAGTAGTCTTGAAGATCCTTGTTGGTAAGAGCGCAGACACACCAGACATCCAAAAGAAGTTGGCTTTCTAGGTGGTAGGACACCATGCTCCCAAAAGGGCACATGGCGGCTCGAATGCCTTGTACCCATGGGACAGATAGATGCCACATTAGCCGGTTAACTTTTATAATAAATTTATAACAATACAATAAGTAAAAATATCTATTAAAGTTCGTGCAAATCAAAATATGCAACAAAAAACACATCACAATAACAAATGATGCATATTTTGTCGATTAACCATGCCCTTGATGCCACTGTTGGGTTATGAACCATTTTAGTATGTGGAAACATGGTGAAACGACGTAAGCATATATAACCATGGTCAGTGGAATGTGGGATTCTGTTTAATCATATTAAATTAATTCATACGATATTGGTTAAGCAATGTGCTTGTGTTTATACAAAATAAATTAAGAACACATGCATAAACTTATATGATGTTTGGAATTCCAATCTTTATATTTCGTATGCGGACGAATTCAATATGGTTGAGGCGCCCAAATATTAGCCCTCCACTAGTATCCACGTGAACGAATCTTCGATTGGTGAAGTGGGAAGACAACAATATGATAGAACCTTCTCCTCCCGGGGGTGCTATCGCAAAAGCATGTGGAGTGTGGTGTTTTATTTTTCAATTTCTCTAAATTATAAAACCTAATCCCTTCTTTCTAATTTTCTGATTTCACGACTTGTGAAATTGTATTCTCACACTTAGGTCTAAAGACCCTTTAGGCATATATACAATTCCCTAAGTCAATAGGATTACAATTAAATGCTCAACCACCACATGTGCGCCACAAGCCCTAAGGAACCTTTCATTGGGCTTGCCGCACCTTCCCTTACCACTGGGCTTTAACCCGGTTCACTCCTATTTTTTTTATTTAATTAATCTGATCTTGCCACGTCAATTGGTTTTGGGCATACTCCAGCAGAAACTGCAGAGAAGGTTCCATCATCTGCTTTGGTTGTAGGTAAGGATTTGGTCACTCGAGAAGATGCACTCAATTGGCACTCTTGTAATTGTGTTGTAACTGTGTTTCTGTTTAATGGATTATAACACTCACTATGTTTCAAAAAATTGACTTAAAGAAGTTGGGATCTCTATATTTTCATAGTTTTATGTTGGTGGCTTTGCCACTGTAATCCATCATTTCGGGGGCCAGAGGCATTTCACTCCGCCCCCAGGCCACCACCGTGTGATTCACTGGCGCCAGAAATTGAACCCAGGATGTGTCGTGTGGAATACGAGCATGGAATTCTTCCCAACCATTGCGTCACCCCATAGTGGGTTATTGTCAATAGCTTTATGATGAAACCTAACTTTCTTCCCTTCCAACTATTCGCTCAAGAAACACATTAGCTTTTAATAAAATTTTCAATGCAATTCTAATAATTTATTATTTTTTTAGTAGAGCAATGATGTTAGTTAGTTAGATAGTTAGTTGTTAGGGGAGAGAAATTAGTGGGAATCGAACTCGTTCCATGTGTTTAAGTGTGATTGATTACCACTCCCCCTTTTTTTTTAGCAATCCTTTGAATTGATCTAATGATCCATATTTGTTTTTGTCAAATCCAACGGTTAAAATAAAAAATTGAAATTTTGATTGAAAAAATAATTAATTAAATTTGAATTTAATTAATAATTAATTATCGAATTTAATTATTAGAGCTCGAGCCAAGGCTTATCTTTTGATGAATAAATAGGGAAGTGTTATTGGCACTCCAAAAATCTCATTCTACACTCCTCACAAGTGTATTTTTCTTTCTAAATATAG
>JAOTRO020000016.1:3778323-3789782 GCA_028566515.2 Pyracantha coccinea | reverse complement strand
TAGGAAAAATGGAATATGATTGTCATTTTCTCAAAAGTTACAAAATTACTTTTTGCCCTCCACATGTCAATATTGTGTATCAAAAGTGAGGAAAAATAGGAGAAAATGGGGCAAAAAGTTAACAAAGAGGGTTCTCTTAATAGAATAGATAAGATATATATATATCGCCATAACTTACCGTCTTAGCCTAATTTTAACTTTTATTGTGTAAACATTATATATATATATATAATTCAAACTCTACTACTCGTGTTGAAGATTTCTCGTTTGGTGACGATACTTATGTGAATGTGGTAAAGATAACTCTTAATTTTTGTTTTTTATTTTTTGGCTGTTGTTGATTGATTGGGATACTAATTCAATTTGTCCATTTCATTTGTAGGCCTCTTGTGGTGATAATGAGTCACGAGATTTTGAAGGTTAAGTTTTGGGTATGTGTTGGAGACTAGGCTAATTTTTGAATCTTTGAATCTTCTAGTATACAAGAGAATGATTACCTTGAGAATTTGGAAGCTTCAACTTTGTAATCATATACGGTTTGATTTTATTTTAATCTAGGTCTAGATGTTTTAATTAAAAACTTGCTTGGATTTAGCTGAAAAGTATGTTGCACAATATACTTTAGTTTGAAAATGAAAATAGTTGAAATAAAAAATGAAAATACAATTATTATGGAAGTTAAACAAAATTATGAAAAATTCTATTTTGATTTTCAACTTGTTAAACAACCAGTAAATAGGTAAAAGGAGAAATGGTTACAAGTACATTTACTCGTTCATAAACGGTTATTGTTATTGGTATACTTGTTTACATAACTATCCAACGAGTAAACAGTTATGCAAGTAATAATTTAAACGGTTATGAATAAATAACTGTGATTATCCATCGGCCATAACCGTTGCCCATACGTATTCCCTATCAATGATATACAAAAATTTCCCATCTTTTACGATGGCATCAAAGTAGGTTTTTCCTGCACCATTGAAATTTTCGTTTTTATTCCTCTTTCCCATCGTGTTTAAAGCCCCTATTATGTCCATCATTCGGACCATCCGAATCTTTTGTTTGTAGTATTAAATGATACAGAAAATGAATGGCCTAAGATTAAAAATAAAAGATCTAAATAGTTGCAGAAATCAAATCTAACGACTAAAATACCTGTAATATTGAATAATACGTAGCATTGAAGCCGTTCCTCGTACATACAACATTTTCTATACTCAATTTGTTGATACCAGTGCTTATCAGGGACATACAACATGCTTGTGGCTACTGGCTATGATTAGCACGTCTCGAGGAACCTAACCTGTCTCTCTTGCACAGTTTATATACAGTTCCAGCTTCCCGTTCGCAATCCGGTTCAAATCATATGCATTTGCATCTTGTTCCTACCAATGGAGCCGAAAACTGGCTGCCTGCATAAGAGGGTGTGCAAAGTATGCACCTAACGTCAACGCAGTGATTGACAAATATGGCAACCGAATAAATTCCTTGTAGTAATCTTTGGGCAACTTCTGTCGGCCATCAAGAATCGCTGCAAATGGTATGATACTTGTTCGTTTCTTCACAACTTCAAAGGCCTCCCCGTATCTTATAGCTAATCTCCTGTCACCATTCCAAGCACCAAACAGGTGGTGTCCGATTAAACCAAGAGAAGCTGCCACCGCCACCGAGTTCCCTATCCAAATTGTGTGAGCCAGGCACCATATTACCTGTCCGACCAGCTAAAGGAAACACAAAACCATTACCAAATTGTCTTAACAAATCAGAAATGAGGGGGAGAAAGAGAACGGAAAAGAGGACAGAAGGTGCAGGCAAACATAATACACCATTTTTATATTAGAGAATAATTGAAATTGCAAATAAACCCCGAGAAAAACCGACAACGGCCCAGTGATTTTGGAAAAATCGAAGGCATCATATTGCATCTAAACTTGAAAATGTTCATAACACATTTTGTACAATTCAATGGTATAAGAAGATCTCAGATAAATCCAGACCAGCTTAGAACTGACACCAGCATTCATCCAAAGACCCAAAAAGCAACCAATTGCCCAGTAAATGAACTAGTTACCTGTGGATGCCTGGTTATTCTCATAATCCCAGTTTCCCAAAGATGCATTTTGGGCTTGTCAACAGCTGCTACCTCTAGTAGATTGAAAGTTGAGGGATAAAGGAATAAGAACGAAATGAAATTTGAAAGCCACACAAGTTCATGGACACCAAATACATTCTTCACATCCCATAACTGTAGTCCATCGTACCTGTGGTTAATAAAGAACACCTGAATCACAAACCCTCAAAAGTCAATTCCCTCCACACCGTCGAACAAAGAATTTAATGCAGAAAAAGTAGCAACGAATGAAGTTAGATATAGAAAAGGAAGGATAGAGTTCCTTATAGAGAGTGAGGAACTCACAACAGTTGTAACAGCCAGTGGTAAAGATGTCCCCGCAAACAAAACACGGAAAGCACGTTCACCAATAAGTTTCTCACCTGCGTCACGTAGACTAGCCAAACCACTATGGAAAATGGCAAATATTAGAATCAGGATCAACATCACAACCTGCAGAATACCATTTCAAACCTCAGCATTTATAACCAAAACCCTTATCACATTTTAAAGCTCTCAATACAGCAATTGATCAAAAGAAAACCAAAACACAAGGGAATTTATTTATTCCACTAAAAAGAAGCATGCACCTAATCTATGCACGCGAAGCACCTACGAGGAAGCCAGAATGGAAGTTGCACACACTCTTGTTCCAAAAAATCAACCAAACGAACACTCTATCGAGTCTATCCTATTTTCAGGAAACAACTGTTAAACCAGATTTAAATACGACCGCTCTGTATGGACATTGTCAACCCCATTATCCCCGTCATTATAAAAGCAACACAATTGATACCATAGCTTCCCTAAACAGAATACAATTAAAAGTTTAAACACGATTTCTTTTATCGCAATTCCCAACTAAACATTCACAAATTTTACTATCCACGTCGTGACCACACATCCCCTTCCCTTTTTCACTTCCACTGTTAGTGTAATTATTCTCGAGATTTAACAGAAGATATCACTGTAATGCTGCTTCGAACCTACAATCTGATTCGAACATATTGGTGTGCCATCCCATTTCGTTTTCATCCACTCTTATCAGTCAAATCTAAGGTTAAAAAAAATAGAGTGTACCAAAACATTCAATCCAATTCAATTCTTTGTTTCCTTAATAACAACACACAAGCAATTAGTAACACCCTAATGAATGATTAATGATGTTATTAATAGCTTTAATTAAATTTCTCAACATACAAACAACCTGACACCAACTTTTAACTCAATAATTTGTACTCAATCAGAATTACCACAATGAGATTGAGAAACAAAATTTACCTCAGGGCTATCGGAAAGTTCCGAAACCGCGTCGACGAAGGGCTTTCCGAGTCCGGTGGAATTATCCAGCCAAGCCACATTGAGTATGAACAGAACAGTACCCAGAATTGCAGTGAAATAAATCCACGAGGACAGCTTCTGCTTCGACAACACAAACTCAGCCGAGTCCTCCCCCACCACCGGCTGCTCGTCGCCGTCGCCGTCGCTGCCGTCTCTGACGGTGATGAAGGTGCGAAATTTGCGGGACAAGTGAATTTGGTTGCGAGGGATGGGGTGGAAAGTGGGTTGTTGGTTGGATTTCAGAAAGGTGGAAGCTTTGAGGGTTTGGCGGGTGGATGAGAAGGAGGGGGTCTTGGGCTTGTTTGGGTTAAGGGATTGGGGAGGACAGGAAGAGAAGAGGGTTGAGAGGACAAACGTGGAGGAGGAGGACGAGGAGGCCATTGAAAGTGGAGGAGGAGGAATCTGAACTGCCTGTGATTTTTAACTGTTACAGATTATAGAGAGAAGAAAGAAGAGATGGAAGAGATGGAAGAAGATGGAAGGTTGGTGGGAAGAGGGAGGGAAAGGAAAGGAGTATCTGAAGGAAGTTATGCTTTTGGGTGGAGGTTTTGGAGTGATGGTACTTTTGTCCTCTTTTGTCACTCATTCCTTGTGCTTGGGTGGTGAGGGTGAGTCACACTAATACTTATTAGAGGGTAAGTTAGCAATTTTATATAAATAAATAATGTGTGGAATTAACTTTGGATGGTAAATTAGACATTAGGTTCGCAATTTATATGAAATGTTAAGGGTTTATAGGCGAGAAAATAACGGTATTACACTTTAAAGTGTGTCAAATGACTTAAGTTGACGAAAAATTGAATAAAATAGCTTTGATAGTAGGGATGAAATTAACAGTTTTTAATGAATTTAGGCACTTATTTACCGAAAAAAATAATTCAATGACCTAATTTTCATTGAGGTGATAATTTAAGGACTAAATCGGCATCTCACCCTAAAAATTATTTTTATAAAAAACAATTAAAATTAACGTTTAGTCAATCAATTCTAGCATGTAGATAGACGGTTCGTATTTCATTTATCGATTTTGTTTATATGTTTTTATACCGTTCGATGACCAAACGATTCCATATTTAATTGATTTTCTAGAGGGATGATCTTTACGTTGTAATTTATAATATGAGCAGTAGAAATGTTAAGGAGACCCTCTCAAAGTAAAACTCATAATTAGCAATGCCAACATTATAAAATATTCTGCAAAAACATGAGGTGACAAAGAGTCCCTATGGAGGGAGTCTCACTTTTGAGAGTCTTGTTAGTATTTCTCACAGGAACCATTCGGATCGTAAGTGAAATTCTACGAATCAGCCACATAGTGAATTGAGGAGGATGCAACAGTATATAAGGTGCGGTGACTTAAAACATTTTATGAATTACTTCACCTTCTATTTTCGGACGGGTTCTTTTACTTCTCCCCCGCATCCGAAGGGGTACGGTCATATACAAAGACCCCAGTCCCGGTGGAATTATTTGCAATACCGGAACTCCTCATTCATCGACGAGCCAAGTTAATCCCTCATCGATGTAGTCTTCAGAGTGTGCACTATCATTATCATATCATGAAACACGATACATACTACTCATGGATCTCCGTCACATAATTTGATTATATCCAACATTTCCATCCATCAAAGACAAAATTTCGTGTTTTGCAAGATATCAGAAAGCCAATGAAGGGCCGAATAAAGCAATTCGAAATCAAATGCAAGGCAACCAGGAAAGAAAGGATAGCTTGGATTACAAGAAAAAGCACAAAATAAGAAGACGAGTAGAAACATGCTCACCCAAGGAGAACATTTCCAACCACCCACCAACATACAAAATCAAGGCAGCATGAACAACGACAAGGCTTCAGGTTCAAGACTTGTATTTACAGAAATCCCAAATCGACGGCACTAATGAGAGACAATGTAATACCGCGTCTCCTTTCAAACAAATCTGAAAATATAACCTGAAATCCTTTTTTTCGCCGAGATTTATGTGAATACTAGAAAAAATCAACCAATCACTATAACAATGAAAAGAGATATAGACAATGACAACAAAACTAATCACCCTACAATCAAGAAGGCACAGGAGCAGGCAAGTCGAAAAATGTGTGCCACTGCTGCTGTTGGTTTTTGTACTAACTCCCTTCCGGATACTGCAGCGATTTTCCAGAGCTCATTTCCTCTCCGGTTGGCGAGAAATGGGAAGTAGTGTTTGATGTACTGGAGTTGAGGAAGAGACAAACCACAGCACAATCATCAACCTTGGCGTACGGATATTTTAACCTCCAAGCACGAGTTGCTGACTCTACCAGGGCACGAGCAGCAGATGGTCGTGGAGCAAATGCTACTATATCCACCACTTCCTCATTTGAGAGGACATCCCATATCTGCAGATGACAGGAGACAATATCTAAGTAAATACATGTAAGCCAATCCTAAACCATCTGTGCAGTGACACTCTTTCATGTGCATATTTGAATCCATGACGTCAGTTGGATTTATATGGTTTTTTAAGTTTATCTATTCTTGCGATCAACAAGAGATATTTTGATCACATTGAATTTTAAAGAAAGACTTGTAAAAAATTATCAAGATATCTCCACAAGCGGATCAAATGAACAGCACTTCTGCCCCCAAATGAAATGAAACACAATCGCCCGGTAATCAAAGCCAGTTTCATTGAAAATAAAATTAGAAACTTCAGAGTTTTGGATTTTCATGTTTTCCAGACCAAGAACATGGTACTTTGATTCAAAGAAAGAAAAAGAATAGAAGAATGCTTAGAGAGGTGGAAGATTAACTACACAAATGGACCAATTTAAGACTGAAATTAAGACTGCAATGGGTAAGGCTAAGCAGGAATATTATAGAGAGAACGTACAAATACGAAAATAATTTTTTCATTGGTAGCAAGGAAAAAAAAAGGTAAAGATGGAAGCCTTTTTACAATTCCAGTGCAGGACTCAAACGCTTAAACAGAACACTCTTATGCAGATTAATTCCACCATTCTTGCTCCGCAACCCCCTATGTGCATGACTTGACATGTCAAACCTTCCTCATATGTTCCAACACTATTACCAATTGCAAAGATTATTGCTAACGGGGAATCTGTCGCGCTTCAACCTTATTAGTGCTAATCAACATGCCTTTGCTGCTTGGAGAAGGATAGGGGACAACATCCTCCTAGTTCAGAAGCTCACGATGAATTGCATAACACCCTTGGCACCCCAAAAATGTTTCCTTAAGGTTTACCTGATAAAAGCCTATGAAATGGTATGCTGGGATTTAAGTGTTTACGTACTTACAGCTTTGAAGTTTCTAGTTGTTATGGTTAGTAGATTAGCATTTGCATCTCCATCTTTGTGAATGGAGAATTGCAGGGCTCTAACCAAGCATGAAAGGGCTAAGGCAAGGATGCAAGAACTAGGGAAGTACGGGATCTATGATTGCTTGGGTTGATGTTTGATGAATGTAGGAACGGACTCTCTTCATCTCTGGAACAGGGGTAATTTATGCTTAGGCACTCATGGAAGCCAGTTAAAGGTGATGATGACATCTAAGCTGGATGGATTGAGGAGTTAAAGAAAAAAAACCTTTGCTTGGCTCCTTTATTCAGCACATCATTGGTGATGGAAGAAGTACTTCTTTATAGTGAGGTAATTGGCATACCCGAAGTGGTGAGATTCCATTATCCTAGAAGGATCATGAGTCCAAGCTGCCTAAGGATCACAACGGAGGTAAAATTTCACAAGGAGACTGGTGGATATCAGTTATTCTATGCCTTCTTATCCTTCCAACTGAGCTTGAAGGGACACCATTAGCTGGGTGGAAAACTACAGCAACTGTGTGTTTAGTCAAAACTTCCCTAGCATGCTTTTTGTCCTCGTAAGGGGTAGATTTGCAAGTTCAAATATAGATTTTTCCCCAGTACTAGATATTTTTGTGTGCAAGGAACTTTGAGTCCCACCCTCATCTATTTTTTTAACTGCCTTTTCAGGGAAGCATTTGGTTGCAGCTGATGACCAAGTGTGGATTACTTTGACTAGCTCACCCTGTAAAACTTCTGTTGAGGATTTGAGAGGGCAAGTAGACATTTGGAAAGGAAAACAACTCATCTTATCACTTAGGAGTTGGGTTTGGTTGTAACTGTTTATTCAATTAGGAGAGAGGAAGGCAAGACCTTTAGGAACGAGGCTAAATAATATTCTATCATCTCTGAAAAAAGTGAGGAGCAAACTTTCTTCTCCCAAGCTCAAATACTCTCCTAGTGAATACTCAAAAGTTCCATCCCACTACTAATTCTTTGAGGCCTGCTGATCCTATACATTCGCTCCTTGAGTGGATACTCTTCCCATTATCTGTATTAGTTTAGGCCTATGGGTAGTTCTGACTTCTTGCCTCTAGATGGGTTCGTCTTTATTTGAGGGGTCCGGTCGTATCCCTTCCCCCGCTTGTATTTATTTTGAACTTACAGTCTCTGTTCCATCCAATTTTAGTTTACTGCTTAATCCACCACTAACCAAAATAAATAAATAAATTGGCATTATAGTTTTCCACTAAAGACCATAATAAGTGTGACACTCAAAAGAAAAAAATATGCTGGTAAATTGCATCATGACAAAAAGCTGTAGGCCACAATATATAAGGAAATAGATTTCTTACCCCATCCGTAGCTAACACTACAAATTCATCCTTCTCAGTGAGGCGACGATAAGATACATCAGGTACAGAGATTAAGCCAAAGTCCTTTAGGCAGAAATCTCCAAAAGCCCGTGCCATGGCAAGGCCAGGTGAATTACAGTTGGGCAACCAAACTCGAGCGATCTCAGGCTCGTTTTGGAGAGCAAATACTCGTCCTTTGCATAGCCTGATCCTCTCTGCTTCCCCTAGATGGATACAAAAAAATTGGATTCAAAACTAACTTTAATGACCCCATATTAGTAAACCAGGATTTATAATTGTATGATAAAGACTGATTATGTTAAAACAGCAATTAAGCTACAAGTAGTAATAGTATATTGACCCCATATCAACTACTGCAACACCAAAATTTAAGTGTGTACGCATGAGCACATATGTGTGTGTAGGTGGGTGCTGCAAGTGTTCATGTCTGCATGTGAACTTACTTTCATAATCCAATTCAAACAAACAAGCTGTATCCATGCACCCAACCATTTCAAAACAAATTTACACTCAACTACCAATAAATAGAGTAAACATGACATGCTGAGACAAAAAATTACTTCTAAGAGGACATGTTAACCATGGTCCTCTGCAAAGGAAAGACCTTGTAAAGCACTATGCAGCTAAGGCTTTTCAGCCTTCGATATGGATGCGGGCTTTCATTCCCTTACTACGGAAGTTTCCACAGCACAACTATTCAGTCCTAACTCCTAAATCGCGTCACTTTTCAGATTAATATTAGAGATATTTTATTTTGTGCATCAGGATTCAGTTGTCACAATGAATTATATATGACAAACCAGAATCTATCATTGGGTCACTGCTCCTGATTTATAGAAACTATCAAAGATAGAAATCGTCATCTGGGTCCCATTGTAATAATTTAACGGTTCATAATCAATTTAAGGAATATGAGACTGATATTATGAGTAAAGTGTGCATTTGACAAGCAGTAATCAAATGCAGTGGTTAAATATAAAGTTCAGTTCTTCATATTATTTAACTTTTAACTATAGACTAGAAAGAGTGAGAGAAAGAAAGATACTTGGAAGATTTGGTTTGAGGTCTACAGTCAACTGAACAGCAACTAGGGAACCATCTTTATCTCTTGTACCCAATATAGCTCTAGAGTCCCCAACATTTGCAATAACAAGATCCTGACCCTGTAAACACACGTAAGTATTTAAAAGAAAATTTTACAGGTGCACTCTTGATGTACCAAAACTTAAGTAATAGCATCTGAGCTCTTGGATCAGACACGGACTATTGCACTGCAATTTGTCGAAGATAATAAAAAGAAGCCGACCTACTGGGCATCTTAATGCCTGTATTTGATCCAAAAACTGAAGTGTTATTAGATTAATACGCGGATCTTGTGACGCAAGAAAACTACCTGCTTGACCAAGGTGACAGCAGTTGTCCCGCTGCAATAACAATCAATACGAGGGTGCAATTTGAGCTCCTTGTCCATGACCTTAAAAGCCTTCAAAAATGAATCTTTCAATGTCATAAAAAGATCACAGCGCTCCTCATCCTTGCCTTCGTGATATGCAGCAGCCTCGCTCGAATCATCAGCAGGCCCGTTCCAGGTGTTACTATTCAACACCCACTGTGAAGTCAGCCGCAAAGGTAGAGCATCCCTCACTTTCCTTGCAACCATATGGCCAAAAGGACCATGCCCATCAAAAACACCACAGAAAGTGGTATCCGCCGAACCGAAATTCTGTCGAAATACCACAAAGATATTCAGTTTTGCAGCAATCAACGGTCCAGATTCGCAGTCTGACAACGTAATATCATAGACAGACAACATAAACATGCAATAACATCATAGACCGGCAACATTAAAATCCAGACTGTCGGATAAAATATCTATTTGTACACAATTATGATTGGATAAACATTTGAGCGGAGAGAAAAAGCAAAGCACCTCCCAAGCAATCATGGCGTCCTGATTGACCCCTTTCTTGCCTTGCTTGCTGAACAAGGAAGCAAAGTCAGAGGACCCGTTCAAGAACATCCTGCCATGGACTCTGTGCAGCCACATCTCCACGTTATCGGCTGACGGCGTCGTTGAGGACGGGGAGGAGATCGCAGCCACCCTCCTCCTCCGCCTCTTGCTGTCGGATGAAGGGACGGAGCCGTAGGCGGCAGCGCTGCCATCAGCAGAGAGGCAGGAGCCCATGCCGAGGGCCCTGACGACGTCCAGAAAGCACTCCAGCCCCACCATACAGTCGGGGCCCCTCCGTGTCTCCGCCGTCGGATCCGTCGTGGTTTCTTGATAATTTAGGAATTGAATTTCGGGGATTTCGAGGATAATGGATAAATCTGAGTCACTGCTGTCAGTTCCCAAATCAAATCAAAATGTCAAATTACTCGAATTTATACGGATAATTCGATTGAATTTGGACCAAGAGAAAGAGAAAAGGATAATCGTTTATATGAAATTACCAATTTGGTGTTAACGGAAAGGGCACTTTGAACAAGCAAAAGCAACCACCTTTGATTCCGATTTTCTGAGAGAGAGAGGAGAGAGACAGAGGGAGAGAGAGAAGACGGAAGCTTTCTATTCTTTGTTTTGTATTTATCATCAACGGCTGACGGACGTTGAAGAAGCACTACTTTTACGACGGCCTATTTTTTTTTTTGGTCAATTTTTACGACTGCTTCTTACTTGGACCTTTTCGTTTTTTATTTTTTATTTTTAAATTTTACAAGGTTTAAAAAAGCATTTTTGTTAAAAGTGTGTTTATTAGAGCTCGTTTGAACGTACTTTTAAAATAACTGAAAGTGATTTTGATGAAAATATTTTTGGAAACAATCCTTAATAAAAATGCAAATAAATCCTGTAAAAGCACTTTAAAGTGCTGCCTGGAAGAAGCACATAACTGGTATTTTTTGTAGAAAGCACTTTGTAAGATCTCACACAGTCCAGGGAAGAGGATCATCTAGGCCTTAATTGTACATGCACATCTTTTCCCAGTACAAGGCCTTTTGGGAGCTCACTGGCTTCGGGTTCCGTAGGAACTTCGAAGTTAAGTGAGTACGGGGCCAGAGCATTCCCAGAATGGGTGATCCACTGGGAAGTTCTACTCGCGTGAGTTCCCAAAAACAAAATCGTGAGGGCGTGGTTAAAGCACAAAGTGGACCATATTGTGTTACGACGGAGGCGAGACTGAGATGTGATACACTTAAAATGTTTTTGGAACTCAAAAATATTTTCTTCAAGATTTTAAAAGCACATTCAAACGAGTCCTTAATTATCAGATTGTAAGTCATAATTAACGTGTTTATTCTTTATTGCTGACGCATTTTAATATTACTCAATTTC
>JAOTRO020000016.1:3759561-3778223 GCA_028566515.2 Pyracantha coccinea | reverse complement strand
AAACACAAACACAAACCCTAGGAATAACTTCTCATATGTTGCTCAAATAGGGTGTTTGAATATACCAAAGTGATTTACTCGACAACACGAACAACCCCACATTTAAAAAAAAAAATTGGACATCAGACGCGTTGCTACGCGCCGACCATGCGCAAACACGCTGACGGAAACCCTAATGTCGTTATGAATATTCTGTTAAAGATAACTGACGGTACCTGACGCATTTAGGAATATTTCGTTATCTTTGACGAAATATTCTCTTTCTTATTCGGTCATTCCACCATACGCCGTCGTCTGCACTCGTCGGTTTTTGGAAATTTTTCTAAAGCTTATAACTTTATCATTTCTCAACCAAAATCCATGAAATTATATGGATTTGAAGGTCTTGAAGAGTAGAACACAACCATACCTATTAGAGGTCCAAAAACCAACGGAAAGTGGTCGGAAAAACCCTCGAAACCTCCGGCTAAGTCTACAACTCTATGAATACTCTTATCCTGACATTAACTCCACCCTAAACTTACTCTAGGGTCTCCATGGAGTTGATTAGAAGCTTCCTTAAACCTTAAAACCCTGTGAAACGCCCACGATCACGTCGGAGGAAATCAGCTCCTCGCGGGAGCTCTGGTTCCTCACGCTTCCGACGTCCGTTCTATAAACTAAGGGTAAGGTTAGGTTTGTGAAGTCAAGAGGAGGGTGATGGTAGCTTCAGTAGAGTCGATTCGTGATGATTTGATGAAATCGTGTAGATGATGGGCTCTCGGGTGTACAGACAGAGAGAAAGATCTAGAAATAATGACAGGGAGAATGGTGGTACATGTGTGTGGGTGTATGTGTGTGGTCATGGGATTGGCCAGAAAGAAAAATATCATGGCCCTGATTGGGCTGCCATGAGAAAGGGAGGGAGAGTTATGTTAAGTGGCCCAAAGAAAAATGAAATCAAACCCAAAATCTGATTGGGCCCAATAAAGTAGGAATTAAGGTGATTGGTGGACAAGAATAGATATAATCCACCCTAAAATATATTTCTACCCATTCTCGTTCTCTAATCGTCGTAACTTTTTCGTTAGAAAATCGATTCGACCCTAACTCGCGTCAATGCACTCGTGATATCGAGTACGATTTAATTACGATAGCGAGGAAGATAATTTAAAACTGCATATGTACATCCACGTCACTAAGCCATCGAGGGCATAATCGGGGAGAAAATTATAACGAAAATTAGGATGGGTCGTCACAAATTCTGACAAATTTTTTGTAATGAATCGGTAAATATCATCAAAATTCATTGATTTTTCTATATTTCGCTAATATACGATGAAATTTTCATGGTAGTTGATATCGAATCCTGTCACCCTTGAATACATGTTCCATGTAAATTCCTCGAGAATAGGTGAATAGTAATTTAGAAAAACTAATAAAAAGAGCTTCAAATCTTTATTTTTTTTTTAATAAAAAGCCATTCAATAACTTTATTTAATAATAAGAACAAAAAAAATAAAATATACATTAAGACCCCAACTTGCGCTGGGCGTGTCTCCTCTCCCAACTCCCCATTTTCCACACTCCACTTTTTTCTCCCATTGTTAGCTACATAAATAGATTTCTTTTTTTCTTTTTTCTTTTTTTGCTTAGAATAAGAAAAAGCCTTCAAATTGTATTACATTCCCCAATTTTAATTTTGTGGTGTTGTTTTTCAATAGTAGTCAAGATGACGAGAGATTTTCAATGTGCTCGGAATACAGAGTGATACACCACGTATTTCTATACAAGTTGTGAGATTCTTGTGTTAAAAAAATAATAACATAAAAAAATAAAATTTTGCACCACTTACATAATAACATGTGGTATACCATTTGTGTTACGGGCACAAGGAAAAATTTATCCAAGATGACGCCCAATCTCAAGAAATTGGATGGAGAGTTACATTTATTATTGTAGGTATGTAAAAAATATGAGGAAATTTTAATTTGGTAATTGAAAACTTTTTAAATATAATTACTGAGAACATAATCTTCTAAAGGTTTTGATCTAAGGGTCACTTATGGGTTTATCGTTTTCAGCGCAATAGGTGCTTTAACAGAACCAAAAAGTGTCTAAATTTCAAACCTTATGAAACTAAACCAAGAATTAAACACTATTTATAAAACTTGACTAATAAGTAGACAATATTCTTGAAACTAGACCAATAAATAAACACTATTTATGAAATTGAACCAATAAGTAGACACTGTTTATGAAACGAAAACAAAAATTAGGTACTATTTCCAAAACTAAACCAATAGGTGGAAACTATTTATGAAATTGAAATACACACAATTTAAGAAAGTGGACTAATAACTAGGCACTATTTATGAAATCGGACCAAGAAAGATACATTATTTATGAAACTAGACCCAATAACTAGACACTATCTATGAACATGACCAATAACTATATACTATTTATGAAATTGGATCAGTAAATAGTGTAGTACCGTTCAGTGTATGTGATGAACGCACGAATCTCGCGCGTCATGTTTGTTTATTTAATTATTAAAATTGCGTCATTTTTAGTAGAATTTAAGTTCTTATGTTATTTTTATTACAATTTAAGAATTTTTTATTAATATTTTTTTTTTATTATATAAAATGATTAGATAATTTTTTTTATTAAAATAAACTTAGTTGCGAATGAAAGTTCCCAACAATTTAGTTGCGAGCAAAAGGTAAATTACACAAAAGGATAATGGGAAATGGGTAAATTTGAATTTTCAAATGCCAAACAAGGGAAAAGAAAGAAATGAATAAAAGGGCAGGCAGTTCGTTGGGTCCCACCACAGTAATGCCCCTCCCACCAACTTGCCTCTCAGCCAACGACGAAACCAAAAAGACAATACAAATTCCTCCTTCCTTCCTTCTCTCTCGCTTCTGGCCTCTCCGGGTCTCCTCCTCCATGCCATCGCCACCCAACAACAACAAGCCATGGCTTCAACGACGGTGTCGATCATGACGGCGGCGGCCACTCTGAGAAGCTCGTGCGCCGGCTTCTCCCTGCTATTCCTGCTCCTGATTTCAACCAAAATCACGGCCGCCTTCGCTCTCAACAACGCCTTTCTCAGCGTCAAGTACAAGTACGCCGGCCGCGAGCCTTCCTTGAGCGCCCTTAAAGCTCACGATATCCAGCGGACTCTTCGATTTCTCGCCGGCGTTGACCTCCCTTTGGGCGGCTCTGGCCGCCCTGATGCCGTCGGGTACCCATTTCTTCTCTCCCCACCCCAATTCTTCATGCATATTTATATTCTTTGTTGCTTTGAATTGGGTAATTATTAATATGTTTTGCTTGTTTTGGAATTTGTAGTTTATACTATGCCAAAATTGGAATTGGAACACCTACCCAGGACTACTATGTACAAGTTGATACAGGAAGTGATATTATGTGGGTCAACTGTATCCAATGCAGAGATTGCCCAAAGAGAAGCACACTTGGGGTATATGAGATTGAGACCTCTCCATCTGATTCTTTATACCGTTTTCTTTTCGGGTTTTCGTTATTGTTTTGCCCCATGAATTGGTTGTGTTTTGCTTATTTGGGTTGTTTGGCTATGGCAGATTGATCTTACTCTATATGATGTTAAGCAGTCTTCCACTGGTAAATTGGTTCCTTGTAATCAAGATTTTTGCTTGGAGGTAAATGACGGTCCTTTATCTGGATGTACGGCTAATATGACATGTCCCTATCTGCAAATATATGGGGATGGCAGCTCCACTGCCGGTTACTTTGTCAAGGATATTGTGTTTTATGATCGAGTGTCCGGTGATCTTGAAACTACGTCTGCCAATGGGAGCATCATTTTTGGGTAATTTCTTCCTACTTGGTATGATATTTTGTACTTTTGATTGGAATAAATGCTTCATTGAGACTAATGCGTGGTAAGTTACACATAACTATTTGGGGACAAACAAGTTCTCAAATCAATACTAATTCAGCCATGTTGAGAATATTAGTGGTCAAAGTAGTGATAGGAAACTTGTTCTGTGCATAAAAGACAAAGATATGCAATTTTCAGCTGTAACTATGGACCGATTCTAAATTATGGTACGAGGAGAATTTAGTACAAGAGTGGGAGGGTTGTAAGTTTGGGAAAAAATGGAGGGGATAAAACATAATTTTGGGTCAGGCTGATGATAAATGAGCTCTTAGTGGATGAATCAATGATATGGTCTTCCAAAATCTTCAAGAATTTTATTCTTCCAACTCAACAAAGTCCTCCTCCCCTAACGAGGAAGTTAGGTTAACTGCTTGAACTTTCCTTTTCTCCTTTTCTGTTCATTTCCCCCATTTAATTCTGCTGAAGTTTTCATAACTCCTACACTCTATGTGTGCAAAAGTAAATACTTTTATCATGACAAAAATGGTCAAAGTAAACCAACAGCTGTTATTTTGCATTGAACTGTGTAATTAGGACAGCGTAGTATTTTGTTCTTCTTATAAATTTTGGATGGACTGCTTGTCCCTTGCTGAACAATGATATTCCACCTACTTGCTTGTTGTCATAAGTTACTTTTTATTAAAGGAAAAGAAAGTGAACGAAGAGTTGTTGATTGATAGGAGAAAATAATCTAACACTTGTTGATTGATAGGAGAAAACAATCTCTCTCTCTCTCTCTCTCTATTGTGTGCCCAAATACATGTGCATGTATATGTGTAATATGGTTACCATTCGTATGGTTGTATTGACGTTTGTGCAATAGGTGTGGTGCTACACAATCTGGTGACCTAGGCTCATCTGGGGAAGGAGCACTTGATGGAATACTTGGTTTTGGCAAATCAAATTCCTCAATTATTTCACAGCTAGCTTCATCTGGGAAAGTGAAGAAGATGTTTGCTCATTGCTTAGATGGCAAGAATGGAGGTGGTATCTTTGCTATTGGGCGTGTTGTACAACCAAAAGTTAACATGACTCCCTTGGTACCAAACCAGTATGTATTCTATTCTGCATTTTGATATTGTAATGTTTTTTTTCATCTGTTTTATGTCCATTTAAGTGGTATTTTTATGGTCGTTTTCTTGCTAGATAAACTGGTGTTTTATTTTAGTACTTTTTATTCCCATAATTTAGTAGTATTATATCATAATTTAGTAGTATTATATGTTTTAATTTTTTTCTTTGCTTGTTAGGTATGTAGAAAACTAGAGGAGAACCATCGGACTTATAATATGACTCAGATTAAAAGCCAAGCTTCCCAAGAAGTCAAGCAAGCAATGCAAACATTTGTTCTTATTAAGTTTTCAAACTTATAAATATTATAAACAGTAACAGCCATTCGATTCAACCATTCTCTTAGATTGTTGAAGATAATTTCTGATTTTATAGTAATTCAAAAGCAATAAAACAAAGAAGACTGAAAAGGGATAGAAAAACTTATTATGTACTATATCTTATTCATATTTTCTTTTGAAACATGTCTAATATCTGCTTATCTTTTGGATTAGGATTTTAAACATTATGTTATCCCTGCCTTTTCTTTTCTAAAAATGCTTTCAAGGACCTTATAAGAAGTACCAAATATTATTACTTCTATATTTTCTCAAAATGTAGAATATAATCTAATAATTTCCTACATTTTCGTGCATAAAATTTGCTGTTTCTATTGCATCTATGAGAATGTCACCAGAAAAAATGCTTTTCTTTTGTTGGAAAATTAAGCTGCAATTTGTTATAAAAATTTAGGCCGCACTACAACGTCAACATGAAAGCAGTTCAAGTTGGCCATTCTTTTCTAAGTCTTCCAACAGATGTATTCGAAGCGGGAGATAGAAAAGGGACAATAATTGACAGTGGTACAACATTGGCTTATCTTCCGGATGTGATTTATCAGCCCTTAGTAAGTAAGGTATGTGGTATGCAAGACCTTTCTCTTTTGGAGATTGTCCTTAATTTTTTCCATTCATAAATATGATTATTATTTTTAATCTGTGAATATTTACATCAATATTGAATGAAATGCTTTCTTATTAGATTATCGCTCAGCAGAATGATTTGAATGTTCAAACTGTTCACGGAGAGTATACATGCTTCCAGTATCCAGGAAGGTATGGTGTATTCCATTGTGAATTTTCTTTTAGGAGTAAGATAAGAAGGTTTTATTTTATTGAATTTTGATTATTTACAATATCTTGAATGTTTGAGTCATTAGATTAAGATTTGTCTGGAGTGATATATTATTCCAGAGAGAAAATGCTGATTGGATCTCTATATAAGGTGCTTAAATGCTAACTGGAATCAGATAAGACGAGCAATCATTGTAAGTTTAGAAGGGATGCCACTGCCATAAATGTTAAAATGGATATAAGTAAATCTGTTCTTGTGTAGATGTAAATCAATATATTCGTTATCTTGAACCTGTTCATTTGGAACAGATATAAGATATTTGGTAAGCGACCGGCGGTTTTTAGTTTTTATATAATGCTTGCCCCATTATGTTTGTGTTTCTTATTCAAAATAAATAAATTGTATAGTGCAGGACGCTTCCCTGATATTTGTACCTTTTGCTTTTTATTGCAGTGTTGATGATGGGTTTCCTGCAGTCACCTTTTACTTTGAAAATTCACTTTCTTTGAAGGTTTATCCGCATGACTATTTGTTCCCTTACGTAAGTATATTAAACTGAAAATTTTTTCAGGCTTTATTGATAAGTTGTTCTTACTTCTTATTCAGGTTTACCCGTATTACTAGCTTGTTTTTGCATTCATATCTTTGCCAACTAATTGGCTTTGAACTTTAGTATTCTGTGTGTTTAGTTTATGGGCCCAGCTAGCATAGTTATTCCCGTTGTACCAATTATCAAATTTATTGTTATTAATTTATTTATAAGAATCTGCAATCCTGTAAAAGAAAAGAGGAAAAGGATGCCGAGGAAAACGGACAAGTTGTCCATCTAAGGGAGAGTCCAACTAAAATTTTTAAAAAAGGCCAACAATTACTATATTTCTTCAGTTGCTACTATTTTTGTTTTTCAAAATATAATAAATATTGGTTGAGCTATTAATGCAAGTATGGTTACCCTCGCATTTTGATAATTTTCGGTTTCTGTTCCCTATAATCTATTATTCTACAGGAGGGCTTCTGGTGTATCGGTTGGCAAAACAGTGGGATGCAATCAAGGGATAGGAAGAACTTGACTCTTTTGGGAGGTAATGTCTCATTCTTAGTTTTTTTGTTAAGGAGTGACTTTTGAGTTTCTTGAGTAAATATAAAACTTCCAAAATAAAAGGTCTAGAATCGTTATAACCGATACTCTTAAGTTCAAGGCAAGACTTTCTTAGGTATTGTAAGTAATTGTAGTATCAATTCTTCTTTTAAAGATTTATAGTCACGAGAAATCTAGTAAATAGAGGAGTCACATAGGGGTGTCTTGATTATTTTGCTTTTTGATAAGAAACAAATTCTTATTACAAAAGGGGAATGTAAAAGGAAGGATGGACAAAAACAAAGTGCCGATAGAAATATTAAGGATCAGAAGGTGTTGGTAAACACTCAACCAAAAAAAAAAAAAAAACTTATGATGGAAATATGGAAATTTCCTTTTGAAACTTAAGGACTGTAATACAGTTCATGCTGACTCACACCGTTGCTTTAGTATTCATTGATACTTGTGATTCTCATAGTAACATTTACTTTAGGGTAAGATGAGATCATAGATTCAGTGTTGGGATGCCAATGAGGAATTGAGGATTCTAATGGAACAATTGAACCAAATGTACTAATTAGACTGTATGTCCATTTTCTTTTATTTGATGTAAAATTTCGCTTAATAAAGAATAATATTTGGGTTTAGCTCTACACTACGATTCCATGTATCATAAATATAACCAACTTTCCCACACTTATTGTGTGTAGTATCATAAGTAATTATGGTTAATCTTCAGTATAAGCGACTATAGTCATGTGGCATCAATCTTCAAATGCAACTAAAGACTGGGTAAGAATAGCTATATAAAGTTTAAATGACATGATATATGAGATGAGCAAGACACAAGAGAGTTGCATGAAATTCCCAGTGGACTTGATCATTTAAAGTGTTTCTTGCAGATTTGGTACTTTCAAACAAGCTAGTCCTGTATGATCTTGAGAATCAAGTCATAGGATGGACCGAGTATAACTGTGAGTGTCATGTTATTTTTTGTTCTTAATGTCTCTGTGTTCAAGTAATATGAGTACATCCTAATTAGGCTTACCGGTTACTTACCAGAGACAGTTTTAGATACTTGTCAAATGTGAGTTTCTCTTCTTTTTACTAACCTGAACTTTTCTATGGTCAATTTCAGGCTCATCGAGTATTAAAGTGCAGGATGAACAGAGTGGAACAGTGCACTTAGTAGGTTCCCACTATATTTCTTCCTCTTCTGCTTCCTATTTGAATACCCAATGGGCCATAATCTGCGTGTTGCTAACGATGCTGCTGCACAGTCTAGTTTAGTGAAGAGCGAAAGCTAAAACAAAATACTGACAGCCAGATTTCAAGGTAAAGAAAATTAAAAAAATATATAGAGAAAATACTATGAAAACTGTTTTTGACATGGTGTATAGAAAGGTTGTGATTTTGCGGGTCCATATTAACACCGAAGGTGAAAACACAAGCTAGGATAGACTTATGGTTTTGAAGCTTCGCTATGGGTTTATATTTTTCTGCCCGTTGTGAATTTCTGAAGGTTTCTGAGAATATTGTATATGGTTTCAAGTCTTGAATTGTCTCAACTTAGGTCCTGACATAATTGTACATAATATCGTTACCATATGTGTCCTCTGTGGCTCGTCCAGTGGTTCTGTGTCCTCTGTGGCTCGATCCAGTGGTTCTGTGTCCTCTGTGGCTCGATCCAGTGGTTCTGTGTCCTCTGTGGCTCGATCCAGTGGTTCGATGGCTGCGCCTTTGAACTTCACGGTTATCGCTTCGTTGTTTGTATTGCACAGATGAATTATATCTAATCTCATCCGCACATACAAGATGCATGTTAAATTTCACATCATCATATGTTGCTTGACGGTTGCGAAAACTTTACCGGAGCTAATGTAAGGTCTGAAGTTTTACATTTTGGCTATTCTTTTCTTTTGATTTGTTCCATCCAACGGCCAGAGAAAAACAGAGTTAGGTGCGGTAAGTGACGCGCACCCGACAACATTTTAATCGAAAGAAAGGTGGCAACATTTGGATTTTCTTTGCTTTGGATTTGCTCCTAATTCACTCTTGTATAAAACTGAAAAACGAAAAACAAAATCAAAACGTTTTTTAACACCCACTGTCACTTCCACCTCAAACCCCACCGGAGATTTGCCGGTGATTTTTCAAGGCAACTTCTGCCTTCCATAGCAGCCCATTTACCTTCCACAAGCCTCGACATCTAACACCTTCCATACAACACGGTAGGTTGGCAGGGATAAGTTGGACTGCATCAGATGGTAATACCCTTCGTTCTATGAACTTCTTTATTGTTTATTGAATTGAATGTTTGGTGTCAGAGCTCGTGAAGGGCCCAAGAGGTTCTGCAAGAACGTTGGCTCCAGAAATCCCGGAATACCTGGGCCTTCTTTCATTTTTCCATCTCTTTTCTTCATTCCTGCAGTTCTTGGTTTTGATTGGTCTAATGGGGCACCAGATTGGATAGGGGTAGCGGCATATCGTACAAAATCTGTAACCTATACCAGTACCCTTGGTCGTGATTCTCCACGTCGTCGACTCTGTAACCACTCGAAAGCTGTATGGGTCCCGATTTGCTTTCGGCATTTGTCGGTTGAAGGAAGTGAGCAATAAAGAGGAGGAGGAGGAGGAGAATATAGGATGGGAACAGAGAGAACGGAAAAGAAAAGACGCTGGCACAAAAGATTCACCCGCCTCAGTGAAGAAGACGCCGGAAAGCAGCAGGCATTGGTGGGGCTGATATGGGTTCATCTCCTTTCAATATATTTGTCTTATCTCGCATTAATTTAGGGGTAAAATGGAGAGTTTAATAGCAAAAATATTCAAACTGGCCGTGGAAAGAAGTTTTTAGGGTTCAAATATACAAATTTGCAGCGTTTGTCCAGAGAAGGAAATGAGGGCATGTTATGGCAAAGATTTGGATTAGGTTCAAGCTGCTCCCAGCCAATGATAAAGCCCAACACTAGACGAAGATTTTGCCCAAGCTATACTTTGCGCCCATGTTTTGACATAATAATTTGGATGGATCGTGCAACAGGTGAAAAAGGATGCGCATTATTCAAGCTAATGAACAATTTTAGCCGTGATACGAACGATATTCTATAATAAATTCATCTTACGTTTGGTTGTGATAATGTCTTTTCGAACTTGTTTTCAAAGGGAGGAGCACCCAGCCAAAAATGGTTGCTGAATTTGGTCTCTTGTGAGATTTGAAATTAATAGAACTGGTTCCTGAATTTGTCCGTTGTCAATCAGTTTGGTCATTCTTTGAATGACCATTGTTAAATAAAGACCAAAATGACAAAAATACTCTCAATTTAATAAACAATGGGTCAAAATGATTTGACAAATTTTGGGGGCATTTTTGTCATTTTACTTTTACTTAAAGGAGAATCTTCACGGAATGACCAAAATTTTTTACTTTGGACAAACTTAAGGACCAATTTTATCGATTTTAAATTTCATGAACCAAAGTGAGAAGTTATGCCAATCTCAAAGACCATTTTGGCTAAAAAAAACCCCAATTTTTATCCTAAATTCTGAGTTACACAGCAAGTTTAAAGCTTCTATCATCAATTTGGTTTCTTTGGATCAACAAATACGGTTTTGATCCATTTAATCTAATCCCCTACTACCTCCATGCAGATGAGATTAATGAAGAACAATTCACATGAACTAACAAATTATACTAAAACCAAAGGAAATTAGTGTACGCCAATTAATCACTTAATTGCATCAAATCACTCACATTGAAAGTACCAAATCTTAGGATACATGAGAACTTTGGGTGAGAGTAATTGAAGGAAAACGTCTGCAGAGGTGCCAACGGCAACCCGCCGTTGACGACACAATCATCGACGGCAAGCACCTTGAGCTGCCGGGGATTCACCAGAGCTTGAGGAAAGCTTCCACACTTCAAATGGACGTTGATGATTGGGCACATTGGGCACTTGTTATTCACTTGTACCATGAATTTTGGAGAGCTTCCAAATTCCACTTGGGTCTGTTGCACTGTTGGAGCCTCCTCATTGGCACTGCATTTTGCTCCCCATCCTGCAACATATATATAAATATATATATCAAAATTAACCAAGTTAATTAAAACCCAAGTAAATTTTAGAGAGAGAGAGAGAGAGACCAGGGGGGAAAAGAGAAGCAAGTGTAAGAGAAGTGCAGAGAAGAAGCATGAAAGCTGGTTGGCAATGCATTGTTGATCTTTCGACTGTAAGATTATCAAGTGAGAAGAAGGTTAAAGTGGTTGGATCCAGACTTTCAGTGTCTGGTTTATGTAGAGACAATTAGGAGTGGATGGGGTGGAGTGAGTAGCAAGCTTTTTATGTGGTTGGTGTTCTGATTGTTGCAGGAGATAGCAACTTAGATGACACAAGTTATGACGTTCTATATACACTGAAACGAACATATATTTGTATTATTACTACGAGACGCTGCAATAACAGTGTACTCATGAAATCGATGAATTTCATGGCTTGTTAGTTGTCAGAGAGTGGAGGGAGTCACATGCAATTGGGAGGAAAAAAGGGCATTTGGAAAAGGAACCTGGGGCCAGTATTTTTACGTACAATGCTTCCCTTACATACAAACAGACTCACATGGCCAATGTCAGTGCCTGAAAAAGCTGACAACAATTCCAAGTTTTCTCTGTGTGTTGATCATATTGCTCTCTCTCTCTCTCTCTCTCTCTCTCTCTCTCTCTCTCTCACAGAGACACAGAAGTCAGACCAATCACATGCATGAATCTTCATACAGTAGCACGGATTTGTCTGCTCAACTAATTATGCATGTAGCATGCTGCCAACCTCAATCATTCAATCATTAAGTATTATTATCATGACTTACAGCAAGGATGCTAGTGATCTTTTTCATTTGAAATCAGATTTTCTCGTTATGTCTTCTCAGTTTAATTTTGTAATGTTGCTTGATGATCGGACAACCCATTAAAAATCAACTATTTAAGAATAACTTCCATATTGGGATAAAAAAAATTTGATCCTAACTTAAACCAGTTATATGTATATAAATAAATTTCATACTATACCAAAGTTATAATTTTTCTAGTTCATGTTGTAAGAAACTTGTCTCTACATAGTAATAATTGTTATTAAGTCCAAAAAAATGCAATGCCACAGCGGTAAAAATTAAGATGAAGTAAAATATTGTTTTATTAGGATAAAGTAAAATATTGTTTTATGTGGCTTATGATATAGAGGTATTGTAGTCATTTTGAACATATGGTGGGCCTCTGTTGGACAACAGCATACATGGAAAGTGCTAACCGTCATCGTGATATACAAGTCCAATAATGCATTGACATGTGAAAAACAACTTACACATGGTAATACATTATTGGATCAGTGCTCCCCAGAGCGTTGAGCCTGTTTCATGTAAGTCTTTATCCTTTTTTTGATTGTCACATGGCATGGTGGGGCCTCTCTCTTCTTCTTTTTCTTTTCTTTCTTCCTCTTGAGTGGTTCTATCGACACCCCACAGTTTGTTGAACACAACTTTTAACTAAAAACACCATCCACATGCTTGTTGGTTAAGAAATTGTCCTAGAACGAACTTACCCAAACTACCCTCATACCCTCTCCTCCCACAGAATTACAAAAGTGTTGTTGCGCATGCCCATAGCTTCCACTTTATTACTAAAAAGAGTAGTTAAACGTAAATTAACACAGCAAGTACAACCTCAGATGCATAACTCAAACAAAATGCATACTGCTACTTCCAGCTTTTCTGCACATTTTCTAACAGGGTAACTGAGATTAATGAAAAGACATTAGAACAACATAACGTAACCCCGTTTTGGGTATATTTTTACAAACGAATCATCACATTCTGTAGAAACTATTTAGCAACGGTTCTTTTCTTCACCTTGAAAGTATTTGCTAAACCATCTGAACTCATATCCCTGATCAAGTCCACGTAGCTCGTTCCCCGGCCAAAGTCCCCTACAATGTGAAAGCACATAAAACATCATGTTTGCGTAGTTGGCTAAGCTTAATATCTAGCCTTTCATCGATGAACATAATACGATTTTCCTTGCATCTGTCATCGGAGTTTGATCAATTAAGATTGATCATACTATTTCAGATCTGCAAAAGTTTAAATATCATTCTATTTTTTCTACAATAACAAGATCATATTGTTAAACACGTCTGTTACCAGCTATTCCGTTCAAAAATGAAGATCGTAAACACATGAACCCACCCACGTATATATGAATAGCATGCAGGTAAGTGTGCTTGCAGGAAACTTGTGTTCAAGTACGTAAACATAACATTCACAGTTCGTGTTTGAAGCAGATCCGGATGGGTTTTTTGCCTCGACTGCCAAGGAAGAAGAAAAAAATTCAGTGAACAATTAAAAGAGAGAGGAACTTACATGAGGCTCCATGAAAAGCAGCCTTAAGACTATTGGACTACTGAACCTGTAAAACAGTAAATACAATGCACAGAACGGAACAATCTTGACTGTAAATTCAGGAAAACTTCCAAGCTTACATGGAACAGGTTAACCGTCATCGTGACATTCAAATCCAATAATGTATTGACATGTGAAGAAAAACTTACACATGACACTAAAAACACCATTCGTTGAACACAACCTCTAAGTTCTACCTAAAAGCACCATCCACATGTTTGTGGGCTAAGAAATTATCTTAGAACCAACTTACCCAAACTACCCTCATACCCTCCCCTCCCACAGAATTACAAGTATATTGTTGTAATGCCCATATCTTCCACTTTATTACTGAAAAAAAGTAGTTAGACCTAAATTAACACAGCAAGTACAACCTCAGATGCATAACTCAAACAAAATTCATACTGCTACTTCCAGCTTACTGCTACTTCCAGCTTTCTGCATATTTTCTAACAGAGTAACAGACAAACAGAGACGAATGGGTAGACATTAGAACAACGTAAAGTGACCTGGTTTCGGTATATTTTTACATACGAATCAATCAAATTCTGTACAAATTATTTAGCAATGGTTCGATGATGCTTTCCTTCACCTTGAAATCATTTGTTAAACCATCTAACTCGTATCCTTGATCAAGTCCACGTAGCTCGTTCCCCGACCAAGTCCTACAATATGAATAGTATGCAGGTATGTGTGCTTGCAGGAAACTTTTGTTTAAGTACATAAACATAACATTCACAGTTCGCATTTGATGCAAGTCCGGATGAGTTTTTTGCCTCAACTGCCGACAGCCGAGGAAGAATTAAAGAAAAATTCAGTGAACAATTAAAAGAGAGAGGGACTTACATGAGGCTCCATGAAAAGCAGCCTTAGGCTATTGGACTACTAACCTGTAAAACAATAAAAACATGCACAGAACGGAACAATCTTGACTGTAAATTCAGGAAAACTTCAGGCTTACATGAAACGGGCGTCACCGTGATATCCAAATCCAATAATGCATTGATATGTGGAGAAAAATTTACACATGACACTACGTTATTGGACCAGTGCTCCACAGGGGGGTTGAATCTTTTCCATGTATGTTTTTGTTGTTGTACGTGCCCATAGCTTCCACTTTGTTAATGAAAAAAGTGGTTAAACGTAAACTAACACAGCAAGTATTATAGTAAGAGATTGAGTACAAAAAATTACAGCAAGAAACTTGCATTGCAGGCCAAAAACAGAACGTCACTCATCTGGTATAGACAAGTTGTTGCTAAGGTATCAATACTAAAAATTAAAGAGAAAAAACTCACATTCGAGCAAAAGCCATAGAAGCAGTGGCAAGAAACATCATTATTGTCCTCATCACCAACAAAACTAACAACACATTCACAAAAAAGCGAAGAAGAACCAGAAACATGAAAGGAAAACTAAACACGCCATTCTGACATCAAAATGCAAGCGTAATAAACAGAACACACACACGCTCACACGACCACACATACAGAGGGAGTAATTCAAAGGAACAGAAAGTATCAATTTGATTTTCAAATAAAAAGAGATTGAGTATAGTAATCGAAATCACCAACCTTGATACCTTCTGGCAGTAGAAATAAAGAGAAAGCAAGAAAGTGGGCAGAAGAGAATTGTATTATAAGCTTTCAGTGCATTAAAATCGGCACTGATCCTAGAAACACATACATACACAGTGGAAACTGATCATCCAAGGGGTCACTAGCTTCACCGTTCAACCACGTCCCAGAAAAACTAGAATTTACATAAGGACATGTGTCCTTCGGTACATGAGTGGGAGAACGCAGTAGACCCGTTGGCTGCAAAATGAAGAGGCCTGCAATGGATCAGTAAGGCAGAGAAGAAGGCCAAGGAAAAAACCTAGACCAAATTTCTCAATTAACTAAAGAACCAAACAAAATAAAATATATACTAAGAAAGACGATTAAGGTTTCTCATGATCAAAAACTGTGCTTCTGTCTGACGCTGTAGAAATCAGACAGCTTCCGTCCCTTCTACGTTTCCTCTATTGATCATTCACAGAATCGCTCATCCACAAGCAGTCCATCCAGTATTTGATTCCATCCGACGGTTGGCTGCATTCATCAATTTGAGGATGTTCTTGTGGTGATTCACCTTCAACCGTTCCCAACCATTGGTCAAAGTCTAGAAGAAATTCTTCAGCATGTAAAAGAATTTCTTCGTCGCTAGTAGTAGCACCATATTCACCGCCCAAGCATATTGAATCAGAATAAACATCACTCATCAGCGGCACATAATCGTGAACAGAAAAATCGGTCATCTTCACATTGCCGTGAATGTTGCTTATGCACTCCTGATCATTATTGGCAGTCTCACTAATCATCCTATTTCCTTCATCAGGACTACTGCTTGTACTAGGGCAGTCTTGTAGTTCACCAATGGCGACCACACTCGCACTAGTATTTGTTCGTGATCCCAGTTCTTTTTTTTCTTTCTTAACTGACGGCTTCTCATTCAATTCCTCCATTCTTGCTCTCTTTCTCTTAACCGGCGGCTTCTCATTCAATACTTGTTTTCTTGCCCTCTTTACTGGTGGCTTCTCATTGAATTCAGGAGTTGGAACTGAGGAATCCATCTTGTTACCACACCTAGACCTCGGATTCCTCTTTAGTCGAGAAAGAACCACCTTTGCGCCAGCAACTGCGTTAGGAAGAAGACTGTACTCTTCCAAGAGCCAGTCGCCATTGTTCTCAGAGGCTTTGTTTGTATACTTGAAGTGCCGTTTTTCCCCGATTTGATTTCCGTCCAAGCCTAAAACTTTGTCGGAGGATGTTCCGCTCCAAGTGCCTCCGGCATCGATCTGGCGTTTGCTGCGGCTGCCGCTAGAACGCAGCTCGTAGAAGAAGAACAAGTCCTGATCGAGGAGGGAATTCCCGCCGAAGTTTTCCCAAACCACCCAGGGTGGTGTTTGGCCGAAGAGATTGTACTCGTAAATAAAGGGGATTCCCAACGGCTTTCCGGCGAGCACTCTGACGCGAAGATAGGAAGCGACCAATTCTTGATCAGTTGGATGAAACCGACAACCCAACGGCGCACCCCAATAACCCAACGGCATTCCCATTTTCAAACGGGATTTCAATTCAAATCAAGAAACAAAACCCTAACTTTTTCGTACGGTGCAGTGCAAATTAATCCAGAAAGTAGAGAAAGAATAAGCCAGAAATTAAAGGAAAGAAAAAGGGGAACCTGGAAGTTGATTTCGATTTCGCTTTCGATTTAGCTCGCTTGATAGGGTTCCTCCGATCCGAGAACAGACCGAAGCTCGTCGCCCTTAAAACCAAACCCGGAAATTGATCGCGCTGACAAATTCGACCTCTGTGTGAGAGAGAGAGAGAGAGAGAGAGAGTAGAGAGAGAAAGAGAGCAGAGGGAGAGCAGAGAGAGCAGAGAGAGCAGAGAGAGAGAGATGGGATTTGAAATTTGAATAAGAGCAAAGAGACGACCGTTTGAATTTGATGTTGTTAACGTTGCAAGACTCATCACCGCCTTAACGCGGTTATTTGCTTTTAATCATGGGCTGGGTTCATCATATTTTGTTTTGTTGGGCTTGGGCTTAGGCTTAGGCTTGGGCTTGTTCTTGGGCCCATTTATTGCAGTACGAAAATCTCGGGCCCAAAAATCTGTCTTGTCGTAAACAAAATCCAGAGCTTACGTTTTCGACACGCAAGTTTCATCTTCTTCTCTTATGCCCCTCTAAACTTTCAATTTGTACTAAATCCCCCCTCCCCAACAATCGACGTCTGGGCTCTAGCTATGGCAATTATTATGTAATGGTGAGAGTTATTTTCGCCTTAATCCTAGACTTGGGACAAAAGTGACCATAGGGAAGATTTTTCACATGATGTGGCAGTTGATGGTTAGACTTCCTCCTTAACCATAATGGGCAAGAAGAGATCATAACGTTTACACGGATTTTGTGTCCTGGCCAAGCATCTATGGAGTTTTCTGTAGTACATGGCATGTGGTGTATGTTATTGTGGCATCATTCGATACATTAGAATGGGGCGACGATAGATGAAGATTTCGGTCTTATTCCATTAGCTTTCACAAACAAAGTAACAAGAACAACGACAGTCGTGGACAATATCTTTCATACTCAGAGATGCAATTCTTGAATTCATCAAGAACAAACGGTTGAGAAAGAATTTTCCTGAGATGTATGCATTAATCGAGCGAATTTTTCAAGAAAGTTTTCATCAATCTAGCCAATGTTCCAGAAGCACCTGCGAGTAGTTTAGAGTAAAAACTCTAACGAGTGAATATTGGTGTTTCGTACAAAAGCAATCTCAAACGAGCCGATATACAAAATACAATGACCGAAAAAGACCAACAATCTCTTATAGATGGAACCCTGCAGATATATTCAAAGAAAATGCCGGTAAGGCAGCGAAACAGGTGGGTTCGAGAAAGCAAGGGAATCATCAAAAACTTGGAAACCAAGGTGAGATTATACCCACCAAATTACTTTCCATTCATAAAGTCTCTACTTATTTTCCACAAAGTTTGATGTACTTAAATGAACAATTACAAAATAACCAAGTAAAACTGAACTTTGCTATGGATCTCAGTGACATCTTCAAGTTTACATCCCCGAACCAAGACGAGGGATCAGCTTCCGAAAAAACAACGAAAAATTGCTGAATCGCTAGGTTTTTTTTTGTCATGTAAAAACAAGAGAACCGGGGACTCCATCTGCCTTGAGAGAATAGACAGTTATAGCAGATTGTTGGGAGAAATCCGTCTCCTCGGGATCTTGAATGAACATATTTTACAACAAGGCATTTCTGCACAAACAAAAACGGAGGGTACAATCAGCACAAGGAAAACGTTATCAATGCAAACGGCATGGGACAGGGACAAAGTGTTGAGAATATCGGTTTAAGAACGGGAAAAATAAGAACAAACTTCGGAAATCGAAAAACAAATATCCAAGATAAATAACACCAAGAATTTACGTGGTTCGGCAATATGTGCCTACGTCCACGGGACAGCAACAACAATCTTT
>JAOTRO020000016.1:3645294-3658258 GCA_028566515.2 Pyracantha coccinea | reverse complement strand
TGAGTAAGAAGTACAGAGGCTAAATCGCGTAGGATAAATGGTCTTTTTCTTTACTTTAACAAATAGGATAGAAGGGGAAGGAAAGATAGAACTAATTTATTATTTTCAGCATAAAAATATTATTTATTACCTATCCTCTACTAAATATACATGAAATAATAACCTATGTTCGAATTGATTGTGCAATATAGGCTACATGCATTGACATAAGTCATTAAAGCATGAGTTTGAAAAAGGATAATGCTATTCACACACCCTGATTAATTTTTTGTCATTGATCTTAGGCAATTTATTCAATTCGAAGGTCGAAAACTGAAAGGGATGTGTGAAAAATAAAATAAGTGCGTAGATAACACTACACTTAAAAAAAAACCTCCATGGACTATAGCCCACCTTAACCTTGTAGGTGGCTCCGTCCTTGCTTATGTGTATGGGATCAAGTGAATGAAATATTCCCTGATGCTGCAATTATTAGCCAGCAGAGGACATCCGGCAAAATTATAGAAAAATTGTCTCTATGCCGCCTCTCCTTGCTTCTTCTTCCTCCTCAAAAGTTCCAGATCAAGTAATATAAAAAAACTTCATCAAAGTTAAAATCAAAACTCTAACATTGGTATTAAAAGTATGCTGCACTTTTATACGCAAACATAAACGAATTATAACAAAGTACCAAATATCAATATTGTAGACGAGAACAAAGAAACAAAAAATCTCAAAATAAAAACAAAAGAAATTAAAATGGCTCAACGTAAAGCCCACAAGAAATTAACGTAATTTCAGGCTCAAATATGTTGAAAGCCGAATTTCAAGCCCAATATCTCCTTGGCGCACCTTCCGTCCCTCTTCTTTCCTTTTTTTTTTTTTTTTAATTTTTTTTTTTTCCCCAGTGCATCAAGCCCAATTGTCTCGTTTTACTGAGGGGGCGACTATTTTTAACAGAAACGACGCCGTGTAGCTTAAATTAAAAAATAAAAATAAAAAATTAGGGCACAACTATCGTCTTCTTCCTCACGAGTTACCTCCGAACGTGCACAAAACTAGTAGACTCCGGCAAATATAACCTACTGAGTATTATCGCAACCAGTCCTCCACTCCGTCTGTGAAGCCATAACCTTCATAAGCTATCCTCCCGTCGGGAAACAGAAGAAAAGGATACAACTTGGAGCTATCCTCCTCTCCAAATCACCGTTGTTCATAACGTAGGTCTTCTCTCTCTCTCTCTCTCTCTCTCTCTTCAAAGTTCCTTCATTTGGGTTTCTGTTGATGTAGTAATTTCATTGGGTTTTTGTCTTCTTAACATACACATTGCAGTTCGTGGTTTTTGATTGAACCCATCAATTAGAAGTTTCCCAGAGATGGCTTATGAATTGAGTGAACAGAAAAGTAAGAATTGTTTTTGTTTTGGATTTTCGAATTTTGGATCAAAGAAAATGATCTGGGTGGCTCATAACCTTAAGAGTTTTGCTTGAACTTTGCAGAGGTTGGGTTGGGTCTCCTTGGCTTTGGCATCCTTTTCACATTTCTGGGTGTGATGCTTTTCTTCGATAGAGGCTTGCTTGCTCTAGGGAATGTAAGGGGTTTCCATGATTTCCAATCCTTCTTTCAGGCATATGTATATGTGTATGTATATCTACATATATGTGTGTGGAATTGGACTAGTGTTTTATTTTCTTGTATTTTGTTGTATGATTGTATCTCCCATTTCAGATATTTTGGTTGACTGGGGTGGCTCTTTTACTTGGTTGGCGTTCTACATGGAATCTCTTCACTAGCAAAGCAAACTTAAAGGTATGAGAAATTAGCAGCTTTCACTGAATCATTTATTAGGATGCTCATTTTTTGTTTTCGTTTCCTTTCATAAATGATTTGGTTTTGGTAGCGTGGTTATGTTAGAGTAGCGGTATCAGTGACGGATCCATTGATTTTCTTTAATGAGGAAAGTTTTCGTATTGAGTAAATTTTTGGGCTATTTTGCAGTAGATACTCATAAGTGAGCATTTGTTTTTTGCATTTAGCTGGCATTCTACAATTCAGCTAAGCTTAGACCAACAAAATTATTTGTTAGTGTGAATATCTTAAACTCTAAACCCATATACCCTAAATGCTAGTAAAATAAACCCGAAATATAACTGATTAAGAATTCCATGATTTTTACAAATTAGTTTCCTTTTTATTTTGTTTTTGGAATCCATTATGGGATTAGGGCTTCCTATCCCTAGTGTCCTAAACCCTAAGCCCTAAACCCCACTAAAGCCTACTCTGAGACACCAGCAACCAAAGGGGGTATTTTAGAGCATGAATGTGCACTCACGGAAAGGTATCTAATTAAAGGCAACTTGTAATAGCATTCACTTAATGAAACCCTAGTGTACAAGCTACAAACATCCCTAAAACATTCAGAACATCAACTAACGTGTAGGAAGTTCGTAACCAAGTAGAAATTGTGTAAAATATTAAGTATAAAATCCTGATGCAATTTTCATCAGCTAAAACGTGAAACTAACAGGATAACTCTCTGGGTTATTGAAACAAAACAAGGATTTTATTAAACAATAGTAGGGCTAATTGGCGGCTCCCCTGATAGTGGATCAGTTTACCATTCTAGTTCTGTCAGAAATCAAAACTTTCAGGTAGTGTAAAACATCCTCGACTGGTCGACTAGGTATCATGACCAGTTAACATTCTACAGAAACACACTTTTCTGATATTTTGATTCGATAACATGTTTTCTGATGCTTTAAATCAAACAACCTAAAAAATATATTCTGAAATATACAAGTGACAACCAACGACCTAAAATGCATTAGTATGAAGTTTCTAAGTTCAGTTTTTAATGGAGGATTTAGAACTTTATACCTTTGACTTACTCGAGCATGCATTTTAAACTGTAGTGTTTTTTTTTTTATTCTTGAGATACCATCTTCACTCGTTGTTGGTCACATCTCCGTTCCATATGTGATTGTCCTTAACATAGCCATTAGTTGTTTGGGGGAATAGAGTAGTGAGTCTAGTGACAATCTGATTTGTTGTCCCTTAATTTATTTACAAAATTAAGCATTGATGAGCTTTGAATACTAACTGATTATGCTTTTTTTAATGAGGAAGAACTGGATATCTACATTGTGTTGAACAAATATAACTTATCTATTATGAGTTAGATCTAATGTTGATTTTTTCCTGCAGGGCTCTGTATCTTTTCTTCTTGGTCTCTTTTTCCTTTTCGTTCGGTGGCCAATAGTTGGTATAATCTTGGAAATATATGGCTGCCTTAATTTGTTCGGGTTAGTTTCTGCTCTTAACATTGTGCTCTGCTCTGAATAATATCTCAGTCTGCAGTATATCTAGACTGTCGTGGGTTGGAATTAACAAAACTCTCTAGTTACCTAGAGTTAGTGAAATCATCACAGGCCTGTTAGGATTTGTATTAAGAGATATAGTTTTAGTTTACCGGTGTAGGTACAAAATACAAACTTAAAAAGCTTGATATACAAGCCAGCATCTTGATTTCACTGTTATTGTTCTTGGGATTCTGTTCAAGTTTTTCATGGGTTGTAGAATAATCACCTGCAGTCTGCAAGGATTTTTTGGAATGAAGAATTGAAAAAATATTATTACAACTTATCATTTAGCTATTACAGTGTACATATATAAATACTGTTTGACAGAAGAACTGATTGTATTTCATTCATATTCAGTGAGAATCTTGTTTCTGGCTCAAACTAACTTGCTTAAATATGAACATGCCATGGCGGAGTTGTTGTTTGGACATAAGTCGTCTTTGTTTTATTTATACAAGTAGCTAGGAGATCTTTATTGAACAACTTTGGAATCACAATTAACTTATTTATACAAACCGAATAGTAAGTTGTTGACAGAGGTGTTAAGATTATGTTATAGTTTTTCCTAAGCTTCTTGGTTTGCACTGATAGTTGATGGTCCTGCACACCTGTTCAGTTTGTAGCTCTTAATGTTTAGAAGCTTTCAACCGATGGCACTATCAACAAATTTATAATGTATTTGTCTAATGGAACTGGGTTTTAAGTGATTGTTTTCCCCCTGTATCTTGTTCATTGTGGAGTAAGGAAGATTTTGCAATGGAAATCAAATCATCATCGTGTGTTATGCCGTTTGGGAAAAAGGGTACAGCCAATTGGAGTATAGAGTTTGAAGACATTTTGGTTGATGGATAGTATATTTCTTTTGAAAGCTATTTTCTTGTTAGTTTTCTCAATTGGTATATTATTTTTATTTTAATAACAATTGTTATATTTGCATGTTTGTATTATGTGTTTTTTGAATGTTATGTATTCATGGATACTAATTATCCCGTGATTACTAGTTTTTCTTATATGGAATTGACCCTTATGAATTTATTTTATGTTTTATTAATTGTATAAACCCTAAATCTTCCTCAAGAGTCCCTATAATCCATGCAAGTAGTTTGTTGAACTTTGTCATACTCAATATATAACTGTGTAAACGTGTCTCACTCAACTTCATGGAATCTGCAAGTCGTGAAACTGTCTTGAAGTTTGCCAGAGTCAACCTACTTAATTAATGAACTCTGCAAGTATATACACTATACAGAAAATTGAATCAACTGCATCCTCTTATATTTTATATTTAATTTTGTTGTATTGACTTTTTCTTGTTTTCTTGCAGTCGTTTTTGGCCATCTGTGAAGGCTTTCCTCTATGAAGTTCCCATGTTGGGATGGATCATAAGGTTTCTATTCTGGTGAGTTGAACTCGTCTTGTTTTATTGTTCAAGATGTTTAATGCTCCGAACCGTTTTATTTGAAATGGTTGTTCTGACATCGCACCATAGTTCAATTGTTACCTTGTTAAAGAATTGTTTGTAGCTTCACTTGGTGACAGCTGAGACTCGCAAATACTTCCTTCTCTCTCTCCCACTCACTACACATGAAAAATGAAAATCTTTGTGTGTCTACTTGTTCTTGTGGAAAATATTTTGTGACAAAAGTTATTTCAGAATTGTTATGGACCAGCAGGTATGTAAATTTACGTTGGTCACGTACTCACGATTCCTAATAGTGAATACATTGTAAGACTAAGGATTTTAGGGGTGAGGTGCTTCCGTGCTTGTAAAGTTAAAAGTTTGGACCAGGAACCTCTACCCGCTCGAAACTATACCAAACTATGCACTGACTATTCAGTCTATTCTCAACGAGTCACATGTACTCCTTCTGATGAAAGAAATATGGCAGACATTATTAAAATGAATTCTTGCTGCAAAAGTTTTGGATGGACGATTCAAGATAAGGAATAGTCTGGTATAGTTGCAGATGGGTAGAGGATTTATGTCGTAAAAGTTTAGGACTTGTCTAATATAATATACATACATACATACATATAGGGATAGGATCAAGGGACAAACATTTTGACTAATATTTTTACACTTTTTAAAAACCCTTAGATTACATAACATCCAAGAGTCCTTATTGATTCGTTAAATGACATAGATGCTTATGTGGATTTTAACTAATAATAAAGATAAAAATAAAACTGAAATAGCTTAAAATCTAGAAGGAAATTAAAAACAAAATTAAAGGGCCGGAAGAACACTATAAGCGTCCAAACAAGAAAGGAATAGAACTCCATTGATCCGTAATCTAGATCTCCCTCTTTGCCATGAGGTCTGCAACTTCTGGTAGCTCATTGCCGTCACCGTTTTCGTCCTCCTCTCTGCCAACGGGGAGAGGGCTTGGTATTGCTAATATGGGGTTTTGGTGCTTCAATTTATATGGGTTCTTGTTGCCTGCAGCCTGTCTATTTGCCTAGGGCTTTCAAGATGTTATTGTTAATGTCAAAGAAAAATAAATGAATAAAAGATCTTCATAGGACTTCATCATCATCCTTCAAGATGGGGTCACTGATTTGTGATTGGGGTCGCTAATTTCTGCTTCTAATTTCTTTTCTTTGTCCTTTTCGATTATTGATATTTAATTGTAGACCTCATCGACAAAGAAGAAGATGGAGGTTACGAATCAATGGAGTTCTACTCCTTTCTTGTTTGCAGGTTTATAGGGTTTCTTTCGTCTAATTTTATTTTCAATTTTATTTTAGATTTTTTTTTTCAGTTTTTTATTTATCTTTAACATTAGATAAAATCCACATAAGCATCCATATCATTTAATGAATAAATAAGGACCCTTGGATGTTATGTAATCTAAGGGCCTAAAAAAAGTGTACAAGTATTTGTCAAAATGTTTGTCCCTTGATCATATCCCATATATTATATATACATGTATGTATCTATATATATATATATATATATATGTATGGTTGAAGATTGAAAGCCTTGTATAATCAGGCAGAGAATCCAATTCCAAAAGGCTGTGGATGGGAATTGCCATGAACTTAATATCATCTTCTAATGTGTTGCAGATTCTTGATCAACTTCAGGGCAGTGATGCTTGACGTCTTCTTATATAACAGCTCGTGTCTCATAGGGTTTCCCGATTCTTCAGAAGCCGGACGAGGTCTAAGCAATTGGCTTCTCATGGGTTCGAGATTCCATCGTCAGATGAGTGAAAAAGAAGAAAGAGACTAGTAGTACTAGGTTGCATGTCATCCATCACACTTAAAATGTTGTGTAACAAAATAAGTTTTTAAATGCATATGAATTCAGATTCTGTTGGTAATAGTTGTAAATGAGAGATGAGGAAGTGAGATGGATTATTTGATGTCTTTACCAAAAACGAAAAACGAAAATGTTAGCGCAGAGATGGATACGGACGAGCAATTTTTAGGTGCATTTAGATTACCATCATGTGTCGTTACTATTTTACATGTCCTAATACGAGTGGATGACATGGTTTGTGTGTCCCATTTCTAGTAACGCTACGCGGCGGTGTTCCAACTTCCGAGTTCACTACTCTCGATAGAGAGGTGGTATGTGTAGAGAGAGTTGGATTTTGATGCATTAAAAGTAATATCCACTTGCCACCTTTAAATGCTTGCCTATCTTCCTCCTTTTAATGAATGTACGTTTGATGAGGGCAATTTAAGAGCACTCTTTAAGTAGAGAAGCACCTTTTGCATGACTCCTCCTGCAATCCAGATAGGTAGAGAGCAATACTTTGTCCTACACACTCCACCATTTATATATTTATACTCTCTCTTTTCTTGTGATATCAAATCCTAGGTTTTTTAAGAGGGCGCTATCAACCTAACAAGGCTCCCCGCTTTGTGAAGGTTTCCAGAAAATGGAAATTCCAGAGCTCTCTTTAGGTTCAACACAGTTGGGTTTTAATAAAAGTAGTAGCAGTAGCAGTAGTCCAGTGGAATCTGCAGAAAGCAATGGGGGTAGGAAGAGGAAGTTCTTCCAAGATTACCACCTGAAGAGTAGTGCTCCATCTCCATCACTTCAAACAAGCGTTGATCTTCAACTTAAAGACCCCCTTCCATTGGATTGGGAACAGTGCCTTGATCTTGAGGTCTCTCTCTCTCTCTCATATATTTTTTTATTAGGGAAACTTTGGTTCCGACCTCTTTGATTGAGCAATAATCTTAGATTGAAATCTTATTAGTTTGAGTATTTTGATTTAAAGAGAAATATTAAATCTCAGATTAAGAAATTTAATATTATTGTTTGGTGCAGTAATGCAAAGATTAATACCTAGTAGAAAGTGTTTTCTCATATTTGAATAGTGTGATAAAGGGCGAGTCTTGGCACAACGGAAATGTTGATCTTTTATGATTGAAAGGTCATGAATTCGAGTTGTGGAAAGATCTATTTGCAAGGCAAGGGTAAGGTTGTGTATAGTAGACGCCTTCTGACACTCACAGAACGGAAAGTCTTGTTGGCTGAGGTCACCTTTAGTCATTTTAAACAGTAATGTACATGCAAGAGAGTATGTTTGATTATGATGTATTTATTTTCAACTAATAACACATGTTCTTAATTAACCCAGGGTTAAGATATTGTTTTGTCTTAATGATCTGTTGTAAATTTGTAATTGATATTATTGTCTGGTACGTACTTGTTTGATGCAGTCCGGGAAAATGTACTATCTGAACAGAAAGACCTCGAGAAAGAGTTGGAACTGGCCTATGAACCAGGCATCTGTGAACCTTGAGCTCAACATCTCAACGCTCTCGGGTTCAAGTTCCGGTTCGCGATTCAACCGAAGCTCCGAGACAATCGAAGAGGCCAAGAACAACAACTGCAATTATGATGGCAGCAGATACAGTAGTAATAACAATAACACGGTAGCTTTGGCTTGCAGGAAATGCCATCTCCTTGTTGTTCTTTCCAAGTCTTCTCCTTGTTGCCCCAACTGCAAATATCTCCACTCACTTTAAACTTAATTCCAACCAGCTCTTGGAAAGTAAGGATTAGGCTGCGTACGATAGACGTTCATCTCCTGAGCCTCACAAGGCGGCAGAGAGCCTTGTTGGCTTAAAGTCGCCCTTTTATGTTTTGTTTTTAATATCCTAAAAAACTGAACGTCTACAAATTCGGCCATTCAAATGCCTCATGCCATGTTTGGTTTTCATTAGTGCTGTAATTTAGATAAGTAAATATGATATCTACGTGTGAAACCGCTCGTGTGACTTTAAGTTTTAGTTTTGGTTATGAGTAATCTTTGTTTGGGATGAGTAAATCCAAAGTTTGACTTGGTTTAGACATGTCCTGGTGCGTTTGAAGTTTCATGGTACTTAAAAGCTACATTATTGGGGAAAGCATTTTTGAGAAATGCATTAGAGAGATGACCGTAGCATTGGATACAGTGTCGTTGTACATGGACTAGAGAAATGTAAGGAGACTCTCTAGAGCAACTCTGCCTGTAACATGTACTCGGGTTATTACAGCCCATGTTATTGAGCAAGGTAATTATTGTTTTTACTGAATAGTAACTTTACAAGTGCATCGCCACCCTCAATAGTTCAGGCAATTCTACTTAAATATTTTTATTATTTTTTTCATAAAATAATAGAAGATAATTTTATTTTGATTGTCGGATAGGATTTTAGCCAATTTCGTCACGTTCTATTATCCGAAAGTCTAATTTTTATAGATTGCCCAATCGTAGCATTGACTAATTTTTATATATTTTTAATAATTTTTCAATAAATTTTTGAACTTAATTAATATGGACCGGTGAATTATAAATAGAAATTGTAATCTAACAGTCCAGATTTTGACATGTATGCCAATGGGAACATTTGAAATTTTCTGATTTTTAGGCCTAATAATCTAGACCGTTAATCGGAAAACCAACGGTTCAAAAGTTGACACGTGGCTGCAAAAAACCAGATGGCTGCGCGCCTATTTACCCCAACTCCGATTTATGTCAGGCGACGTGCCTTAGATCATGCATGTATTTCACGCCCTCGACGCAAAAAAAAAAAAAAAAAAAGAGTTGAAAGTGGCTGACGTCAGACTTTTTACTGACTATTTGTCACCTCATAATTGAAGTGATTTTTGGGAACGGGATTGGATTGCCCAATAGCCTAGGGAATTGGGCGAACTTGCTCTCATAAGACTTTTTACAGATTATTTGTCACCCTATAGTTTACCGTTAATTTCTATTTCCAAAACATTGTGTAAATAACATACGACAGAGAATCTATTTTGAGTCCAACCTTGAGTCAGCATTTCTCCATGGACTAAACTTGCGAATCCAACTTGGGAATATCAGCCCGCCCAAAAACCTGCGTTGGGTTGTGTGTTTTTCAGGCTAAAAATCAAACAATTGGCAAATTTTAATCAAATTACAAAATCCAAAATCCAAAATTTTCCGGGGATGATGCTATTCGATTGCAAGTTTGCAACTTTGTTTTAATTTCCCAAATTCGTTTCAATCGGAGGGCGATGTGGGTCTCAAAGTTCAAGAACCTGCGATGGGCCGCCGTCGTCCTGGGCGTCGCCAACGCCGTGGTTTTCCTTCTCGGTTGCCTCTTTCTCTTCATGGCTTTGCCTTCCTGTGACCACCACGTCATCATTCCCCTCATGGCCGTTCCTTTTTTGGCCGCTGTAAGAATTGTCACCATGGTCAACACTGGCCTCGCCCAGGAAGCCACCGCCATGACCATTCTCGAGCGTTCTCCCGCGAATAGCCCCGCCGCCGTCGACGCTGCTTTTCGCCACGAGACACGGGTATGTATTGGTATTGTACCATTTCATTTTCCCCTGTTTGGGTTTTGTTGAAACGAATTGAATTGCTTAATGCATGCGTGCTTGCTTGAGGTTAAGGTCTGATGGAAACGTATTCTCATGCTACATTTTCCAAACATTGCGTAGTTTTAGAGAGTATTCAAGGAGAAGGAGGTTACAACAACAACCAAGCCTTATCCCACTAAGTGGGGTCGTGAATCCTAAAACGCCTCTGCGCACGGTTTTGCTCCAACTCTTCCTTTAGCTAAGGAGGGGGAGGATACATACTTCAAAATATCATTATCAGTTTCTTCGAATCTCGGGAAGGGTGAAATTAGTCAGGGAGTTTTATGGTTTAACAGGAAGCTCTATATCCTTGTTCTTAATCTAATGAGGAGGATAGAGAGTGTCTCGATAAGCTCATGAAGAGGAGGAGGTTTTGGCCGGAAGTAGTGGAATTAAGGCTCTTGGATGAAGATGATTTCGTTACGAAAATTTTACAAACTAGATGGATGTGAGTTAGGAATGTGATGGTTACTTATACCAGATTATTATACTTTTGCTTCACATGTTGATGTAGGACAGAGTAGGGCAGTGGAACTTAGAAAGCTTAGCGGAAGCGTAAACACAGAAAACTAAAAATAAAACAATAATAAAAGATAATCTGGAATTGCTCCAGGGGCCTCACACCCGTTCTTGGCCTTGCCCCAGGAATTGAAATTTGGAATCACTCCAAATAAACTAACACCACCTTCTGCTTCCTAATGGGTGAATTGGAGTGCGCCATCAGAACTCTATGGATATGGTTGAGGTGTGCCACCTGATGCTTGGTGCCACCACTACCTTGTCAAATGCCATTTCACATCATGCTTAACTGGATGAGTTAGCACTAGGGCTGTGAAATATAATCCCAAGTAGTGAGCTAGAGAAAGAATCCCGCTTCATCTCATCTTCTTTGGAAATTTTTATAAGTTCCTTGATTTACTTTCTTTTTTTATTTTTCCTAATCTGCTATACTCCTTGCATACATGGGCTCTGTGTCTTTCAATGAAATAAATGAGCTTCAAGAAGATATACAAGTGGATTTACAATTGCCCTATAATATATATATATATATATATATATATATGTATGCACGTGATTTTATTTTCTTATTTTTACACCTCTTTGTATCATTATGCTTGTATTAACAGTGAAAAAAAAATTCTGAATGACCAGGTTAGGTACAAAAAATGGCTTTGGTGGAGTCGGTTTGCCACAGTTATTACAGTACTGCAATTTATTGGTGCATCTTACCTTCTGTACAATATGGCTAGCCATATGTCTGACAATGGAACATCAAGTCATTGTAATTTTGGTAAGGTGTCTTCCTCCTTGTATTCACAATTCATTCATGTTCTAGACATATTTCTTCTTTTTGTTAAATGACAAGGATTTCCATTTTAAGGTTATAAATAAAATTTTGAAAAGAAAAAGCTAATTTGAAGTTTTCCATTTCTTTTTCGAGGGCAATATAAAACTTTCCTCATACACTGGTTTTTCAAGAATTCTTCATATTCCTGATTTTTTGTGGAATTTCACAAGTTTTGCAATGCTTATAATGCAGGGTCAACTTCAAACAATATGTCGTGGAAGCAACATTTACTGGGCTTTTTTTTGCTCATGGTGTGTTTTGCTGCACTGCTACAGTGTTTCACTGGAACTGATATTTTACGATGGAGATCTTTTTATGCAACCGAAGATGATGCATGGAAAGCTCATTACAGGGAGGTATTTGATCATGGCCTTCGTGAGGCTTTGTGCTGTATGGGACGCGTCAAATACTTGTACGTCCTGCATATTTAGTTGAATACATGATACTTAACAAGCACGGACAATAACATACTTATTTCTATATCTAAAAATAAATATCTACTTGTTTTTAATTTTGCTTCTCTCTCATATATCCAGGAGTGTATTGGAAGAAGATGAGGTTTTCTCAGTAGCTCGATTACTCGGTGATCTTGTTGCCTATCGTGCAGCAGGCACAGGACATCTGGAACTCATGGCAGGTTTGTTCTGATAGTTTCACTTGTTAATTCATCTATACTTGATTGTACCCTACCTTACTCTTTCCCGTTTCATTTTCATGTTTTTTTGTTTGGCATGCATGACACTGCTATAATTTTTCCAGGTCTAGCACTGTTGAGGAACCATACACAATCGCCCAAATCCTTCGAAGATTGCATGGATATACCAGAAGAGAAGATCAGGGAGGCTGCTGATCTCCATAAATTTGCAGAAGCTGCGTACACGGTATTATGACAATGTACTTTCTTAAGTAGCTTTACTTTTTCCTCTTTTTTGATTGGGTTTATTATTCAAAGGTTTTTATATTTATAGGCACTGCATGCTGCAGGGCCCATTACTTGATTTTGGAAGAAATCCTTTCTTATTTCCATGTGCGTGGCTTTATAGGCAAGGGATTTTGACCCCATGGACTCGTAACAGGTCGTTAATTAATCGGGTATCCTACTCATGCACATGTATAATATATTTACACATTTTTTTCTGCAAATATAATTGTAGACAATTGGAATTTTTGAGTTGATGAAAAGTTAAAAAAAGAAGGAACACAGTTTTGCTACCATTTAATCTTACTTAGTAATTGTGTTTTCTATTTTGTAGGCGACCCGTACTTGATGGTGATAATTGGTTGCGAGGTCATGCGGCAGCTTTTCTAAAATATGTTAAGTTGTCACCAGAGGTGCTTAGGAAAGGGCGTGTTAACCAGGTGAGGTCATCCTAATGGCATTGCTTGAACATATTAGATTAATGCACTTACATCATGAGATTAGATCAA
>JAOTRO020000016.1:3634415-3645194 GCA_028566515.2 Pyracantha coccinea | reverse complement strand
ATCCTCTAAGACTATAATTCCTTAATCCTTAATTCCTTATAGACTTAGGACAACTTATCATGGGCTGGAAAAAACCCGACAAGGTCATCCTAATGGCATTGCTTGAACATATTAGATTAATGCACTTACATCATGATATTAGATCAAGAGGTTTTGGTTAAATTTAATAAAATTGCTTATGAATTATAAACTCACATGAATATTGGGATCTATATGAGATGAAGGGAAGAAAGAGTGCTCTCCCATAAAGAACATATTTGACCAATGGATTTCAACTTTCAAGTGATACATAGTTTTAATCATTATAAATCTAAATGGTTTATTTGTATCTAGTTGTTTTTATTTTTAATACCTTAAAATGCATCAGGTACAGTGACTTTTATGGTACCTCCAACCGATCCTATACGGTAAAAGAAAAAAGGGCAATTAGCTACAATAAACATATTTTGGCATTTTTTGCAGAAATGATCAGTGTTTATTATGTTGTCGTTATGTTATCGTCATGTCGTTCAGTATAGGATCAATACGTTATCTTACTGAAAAATGATCATTTCTATAAACTAAGAGTCAAAATATGTTTTTTGCATCTATCTCAAGAAAAATTGACCATTCCAAAGCTATACTCCATTTTGTAGCCATGGGTCTTGCATAAAATAGCACATATCATCTTCTCATTATATGCAACAAAAGAATATTCCATACTTTTAATAAAGGAATGTGGGGTATAGAGCATGCTTATAATCTAAAAATCTCTCATATGTACTTTCTGTCTCAGGCAAAGTGTAAAGCTGCATACTTTGTTCTTGTGCTGCATCATCTAAGATCTGTGGTGATTGCTGTTCGGGGAACTGAGACCCCAGAAGATCTAATAACCGACAGTTTATGTAGGGAATGTACTCTTTCTGTAGAAGACTTGGGTGGATTGATAAAGTTTATCTCTCTCTCTCTCTCTCTCTCTCTCTCTCTCTCTCTCTGTGTTGGTTATTTTTATGTGTGCTATGGTTTGATAATTTGGTTCTTCTTAGAGTCTGAAAACTTTTTCATAAGTTCAACTATAAACTACGGTGTTGAAAAGTCTATAACGCAAACCCTGCTTTCCCTTCCACTGGGCCACACCCCCACCCCTTAAAAAAAATAGAAGAAAAGAAACATGTCAATGAAGATAAAGTAATAAACATCTCCTTAGTACCGGAGCTCTGTTTTGTCCATTTATACCACTAACTTGTGTTTACTGCTTCTTTCCTGCACCATCAACATTGTATTTGCATTTGGCACTCAAGATTTTTATTATCTATTGTATTGTTTGCAGTAGCACTAATATTCATCCTCAAGTGAGGCAAGCTGTGATTTCATCTTTCCCGCACCATGGACACTCTGGTATTGTTGAGGCTGCTAGAGATCTTTTCATGCAAATTGAAGTCAGCCCTAGAGATGATGGTAATTAGATGACCTTCTTGTTGTTTTTTTCTCCCTTTGAACTTATTGGGCTGTTTTGAAATCTGTTTTGGTATATATACGCACATCTAACTTCTATTATCTTTTACTGATATCTATTTATTAGTTTTTAGAATATTGTCTTTGAGTTCTTTATGCTTTTGTTTTACAGCACCGTCCTTTATGTCTAAATCAAATGAGCTTAGGGATAAGATGTTTCCCAATAGACTTATGCACAAGAAGCTTTAGATAAGTTGGTCTCCATATCAATATCTATTATCATTGAGCGAACACAATTTGGCAATTCAGTTTTGTGATATGTAGGGTAGGCCCACTTGTGACATGCTAAATTTTTTTTTATTTTTTAGTTTTTGTTTATTTCTCTCTTTTATGTCACTAGTTATGTAGATATTGGAGCTTTTGTGTGCTGCATGAACACTATAATTTAAAGATATATTAGAAAACCAGGGAAATGTTCCCTTGCTAGACTATGAATGTAGGTCATTGGTTAGGTGATTCTTGCTGGAATGCGTGGGCCAGATTCAGTCTGGAGACTAAGTATCTGTCTGCCAACAAAATTCTGACCAGTGGACATTACACTAAAAATCTTTGAAACCTTTACTTTTGTTAATTTTACTCCTACATATTGTTAAGAGCAGTGTTCATAGATACTTAATGATACAGGATAGAGGGTACTTGCTGCAAACAATGTAGGATAAAATGATACAATAACTCTCCAAGAAAGTGGATTGAAAAATATTATAAGTTATGTATTTTAGGTAGGTTAAAGAGCGGACTTTCACTGTTCGGACTTTCACTGTTCGGCTGCCTTGCAATGCAGCTCAATGATTGGAACCATCCATCTTTTAGGTCCCTGAAGCATTGGCTTGGAAAAGCAAAACAAAAATCATTGAAAACTGTTTCATCATCTGTATTATGAAGCGAAATGTGGTTTGTTGTATAAAATATTAATGATGCTGGTAATCAAATGGCTAAATGATTCTTAGTCTGGCTGATCTTCTGTGGAGATGATCCCTAAAAGGTGACCTACAAAACTTAGACCGCAGGTCGGATGTTGGACATCCACAATTTATCTTTTATGTTATTTGTATCTATTCCTTTTTTTTTTCACGAGTGCATTTTTGCTTACCACCCTATAGCGGTGGTGATGCTCACCATCCTATTACTTAACGTTTCGTTACTTTAAGTCTAGAGAATCGAGATTTTTGTAGTAGATAGATTAAATCAAACTCATCCAACAATAATGAATAAGGTGGTGAGCATCACCATTACTTTAGGGTGGTAAGCAAAAATATTTCCTTTTTCGCAGCCATTCTCTTTTTTAGGTTACAACCAGGAAAAGCGTAGCTCCTCTGCTGCTGTTTTTCACAGCAAGTAAAGAAGAGAGTGTTTACTTTGACTCTTCCTTTCTGTTATGTTCCTTTTGTTTTATTTTTATATTGACCTTTATGTTTTCAAAAATTACAAATGGTTCCCATGTTGGCATGTCCTTTCGGTTCTGAAAGTCAAAACGAAAAGTGATCAGACACTTATGTCGAGTGTTGGATATGCATTCAGGTGTTCTGGGGGCACATCAGTATCCGATACTCCATATGTCAAGTGTTTGAAGTAAATGTTTTTCATAGTCAGGAGTTTATGCAGATCAATTTTGGAATTAGGGCAAATTATACACTTGCTTACAACGTCAATATTGATGGAATTGCAGGATCCAGTTCAAGTGGCCTTCTTTCTTCTTTGCTCGGAGTTGGATGTGAGTGTGAGGGGTACAGCATACGCATAGTAGGCCATTCCCTAGGAGGTGCTATTGCTGCATTGCTTGGGCTCAGAGTATGTCATTTCTTACTGGGAATGTACTCTGAGTGTTTTCCTGTTCCTGTATACAAGTATCTTATTGTTTTCCTTTTCCTGTATACAAGTATAATGTGACTGTTTATTCATTTCTTTGATATACTTTTTCTAGTTCTTGGCTGAAGGATTTGAAAATCCATATAGGTGAGTCTTAGTGTTCACGAGCTCCATGGGTTGTTGCGAGTGTATTGTAGATAATCTACCACTCTTCGATAATATTGATGGATGTTCACATGAACTGTGACAAATAGACAAGCTGATGCAATTAGAGTATCTATACGAGTCATTTACTTGCTTCATCCTCAATTTTATCCATTTTGATTTTGAAGAAAATCTTTACTGTGATTTTATTCTTAAAATATTTGTGTAGCTATACCACCGATACCCAGATATGCATGTCTATACATATGGGTCTCTTCCATGTGTGGACTCAGTTGTAGCAAATGCATGTTCTGAATTTGTTACAAGGTAAATTTGCTTGTCGCTCACACCACTGATAGTTTGATTGTGAAAGAAAAAAATAAAACAGAGTGACTTGTTTTCAGATTCTTATGTTGTCCTCGCTACATAATAAGTCCTTGACTTCTCCGCAGCATTGTACACAACAATGAATTCTCAGCACGCTTATCAGTTGGATCAATCATGCGGCTTCGTGCGGCTGCAATTACATCAATGTCACAAGATTCAGAAACTGATACGGCTATGATACTGAGGCTTGCGCGCCATTTCCTTCATGTAAACAAGTGCCAGCAAGATGGGACTGACGTAAAGGATTCATCTTCAGATGAAAAACTAAACCACCAAGTATATGAAAATCAGTATGAGGATGATGCGGCAGGTATCGACTTTTTTATTATCATGAGGTTAAAATGTTTTCTGACAAAGGCTCGCATGACTTATGTTATCATATAATCATGGGTGTGACTCCTGTCATGAAGCAGGTGAAGGATCTTGAAAAACATTACTTTTCTATTGCAGCTTGTCAGGAACAGCATCAAGATTTCATCCTGTGGAATGATGCTGACACGGAGGAAAGAGTTCTTGAAAGTGATCAAGATCAATTCACCAACCCTTTTGCTAGTGACGTTATTTCAGAACATGATCCCGTGTCCCAATTTATGGAAAGTGTCCCAAAATCTGGAAGTTTGACAGCTAGGGATCCCCCAGAGATGTATCTGCCAGGCCTTGTAATTCATATAGTACCACAACCAAGAAGATTCGATAGGTCTCCATCTAAAAGCGGGAGAGTTCACGAAAAGACACACTGTCATAAGGCTTATATTGCAAATAGAGAAAGCTTCAAAGATATTATTGTGTCACCATCAATGTTTCTTGACCATCTTCCTTGGAGGTATCCAAATACAATTACCTTTTAGTTATCTTCCTCTTTGAGTTCTTATTGGAGAAGAAGTTGCGTCTCATGTCCTTGTTTTGGTTTTGTACTTTCAGATGTCACGATGCAATGAAAAAGTTGTTGCAAGCTCAAGGTTCCCAGGTCCAAAGTTCACCAGTTTGAAGTTCCCACCAGGTTCTTCCTAATCAATCTTCTGAGACTGGTTTCTGTGCCCCGAGATTCACATAGGGCTCCCTTTTGTCGTTGGAGTTTATTTTCTTAACTGGAACTGACATGGCTATATCTTGATCACTGTTGTTACAAACCGTCGTGTCCCCTGATCATCTATGTGAACTGGGCTGTTCATACCTCAACTCAATGGCGCCTGAACCCACAATTTTTGCTTCACATCCAAAAATCATCGGGTGGCTTGATTATCTTGTAGCTTTAGCTTCGCAGCATTGGAGCTAGAGGCAGAGGAAACTCATTTTATTGTAAACCGAAGCAGTTTGATTAACAGTAGTGTTAGATATTGGCTGCGAAAGCTCATTTTTTCCTGTTTCTTTCATCATTAAGCTGCTTGTTTGACGGCTTAATGACACAGGTTTGCTGCTTGTAAATATTGCGACCCAAAAAATTTAGTTCTGTTACAAATAAAGTTTAACTTTAATTTAATTTTAAGTTAGGGGGAGTTGCTCTTTTCAATGTGGCTACATTCACGTCTGAAACATCGACTCAACTTTATGATTCTCTCTGCGTGCTCCACCCTTCTATCGACTCAACAAAGTCGGTTATAATTACGCTTGTTTCCAGTGTTATCAGTCGTTTAACGTACAGAATCAGAAACCTTAATGTTCTTCCTCCTCTCGAAACTTGATCTCTATTTACTTTCGTGAGCTTTGATCGCAAGTTAACAACATGCATGTCGTCACCCAGCAAACCCTAATACCTACCTGCATTGCCATGGGGGATGAAACTCATGTTATGTCGTCACGTACTTTTTCCTCTACTCCTAATTTGAGTTCACAGATAGCAGGACTCCGACGATGATTGTTCCTCTTGCTTCAACCGCTGCTTCTAAAGATGTTAGCCGGCTGGCCGGTCGATGCCCAAAAATATCAGAATACAAAAGCCTGTACAAGATCGATAAACCACAAATAACTAAATCGATGAACTGATAACAAAAATAGAAGAAAAACTAACCAGCAGCAGCGAAGAAGATGGCTTCATCTCTTTGCATTGAGACATACTCATGACCATATTCTAGCACAAAAGACCCACTCGGCAAACTTCTTTTTGGCAGGCAGGTCCATCCTATGTTGTTGTCCTTTCGTCTGCAGCTGGCAAAGCCAAACTCAGATTTGAGACAAATATTGTCTCCTTCTGAGGGAGGTTGCACTTACTGTGGAGCTCTAAAGTATGGATGCGATTCTTGCTTTAAATTGCATGGATATCCAAAATGGTGGAAGAACTTAAAATTGAAGAAACGATACTTATAAACACATGCAAGGTCCTCCTTCTATTAATGTGAGATTTATTCTCAACACAGCCCCTTACGTGTGGCGAATTTTCAAGCCTAACACGTGTACAACACAAACAGGATGACGTAGAATATATGTGTGTGGCTGTTTGGCTTCATACGCCAGACAACCTACTCTGATACCATAAAGAAAGTTGAGGTTTCAAAATAAAACTAATTAGCAATATGGGAGTTGTCGAATTATTTATAAGCAGATGCAAAGTTCCTACCCTTGTTAATGTGAAATTCATTCTGAATATAAGCAACTATTTCAAATAATGGTGGCTATGCCATATATAATGTGGATGATATTCTATCCCTGATCAATGAAACTAGCACTGCGTGTGACTCTTAAATATGTCTCTATAACATTCATTTATATATGGAAGTAAATATGCATGCAAATTAGATTTAACCACATTCATATATAATTTAGTAGCTAATACGTTCCCCATAAAAGCACTACAAATCATTCTAAAAAAAAATATCATATGAGTTCAATAATTACCTGGAGCCTAAAGTGTCATGTGACACTCTTTTATGTGATGGTAACGTTCACAACTAGCTAGTAAGCGTGGTGAGAAAATTCGATCTCCTAAATTTAAACCCTAGCATGTTTCTAGTTCACATTCAACATGTTATTGTATTACAGCACTATGAGTTCTAGATCAATGCTTTCTGTTTGTTTATTTAAGCTGAAATACGTTTGTTGAAAGTGGGTGATGACTTCAAGTAAGATATTAAGGTCTTACACTTTTACAGCATTTACCTACGACATTGCTTTGGTCATATTGCAACAAAACTAGTTAATTAAGCAAGTATTTGGGTCCAGTACGTATATATAAGTCAAGATGCCCGGTAATGTAAAACCAATGACCAAATCGCCGGCCCTTGCACTAATAGCCTTAACAAAATTTACATAGGAAAGAACAAGGAAGGGGAAGAAGGAGCAAGTGCAAGTAATAAAGCCATTAAAATTCTAACTTCCATCTTAATATGTGGTGGACCATGCATGCATACTGAAAAAACAAAGAAAAAGTGAAAAGAAATGCATGCAACCTAAGAATTCCATTGTCAACTGGAAAAAAAAAAGCAATATTAAGGAGGCTACATCCAGAGAAGTAAAGCCATTGTCTTTGCGGAGTTCAATTCAAGGCTACATATTCAATAAATATCTTCATAAATTTAGGTCAAAGTATGTAGTTCTTGGTTTAGGTTTTGAGCTACTAAATCCAAAAGCAAAACAGATACCAAATTGAAGTCCAAGACGTTGGTATTGGAAGACCAAGATTAATATTCAAAAGAAAGCTCTTGAGATACAGCAGCGAATCAGCATTTGTTTTCGGACTTCAAAATGTGTCAACATATTTACAACTTGCATGGCTACTTTATTTGTGGAAACTTTGTGGCATATAAATTAGAGAAAAATATCAGTCAATTGTACTAAAAATTTGACGCTCAAACTATATTAAAATCACTTAGTAAGAGCTCAATGAAAAACTAAATTCACAAGATTACATGGAAAAATTCCCATAATGAAAAAAATAAATACAAGAAAAAAGAAAAACTACATACACATGCAAGTACAACATATGTGAAGAGTGGGATTATAGCATTCATGCACGTAATCTCCGGTTCACTTATATTATAACAAGTGAATTAACCAATATTATATTTTAAAAGTATGAACTAATCATTCACCCATACTATAATACGGAGATCAAAGCCATAGTCCGACACACGTCATAATTGATTGATTTCTTGCCTAACCAACTAGAAACCGTCCACCTGAGTTAAAAATCGGCAATCAACCAAAACAAAAAAAAAGACTACTCAATAGCAAATAGCAATATAATAGCAAGATCACAACTAGAACAGATAACGGCCAGCACAAAAACCTCTAACAAAGCAAACCAGCACAATTAAAACTAGACTATTCGATATATAGCAAATTGCATAATTATGCAACAAGAGAAGCTAATACATATCAACCAGAAGAAGATTGCATATAACAAGTATAACGAGGCCAGCTTATAGGGATGGTATTTTAGATGTTTTTCAAAAGAAATTGGTCGACAGATAAAGCTAATTTATTTCCTTCAAGCTTACGAGCTCCAGGTCAATGAATATATTGGCGGTTTGTGCATGATTGCATGGAAAGCTCAGCATCATTCAAAATAATTAACAAGTTGTTGGGCTATCATTTTTCGTTCCCACATCATCAGATAATAAAGAAATTAATTGTATCTTAATTTCAGATATGGAACTAAACGATTGTATAACTGTAACTCTTATTAAAATGACCAAAATGTTCTAAAAAAATAAGAAGTGGATTTGATATCAATAATATATATATGCAATTTAATTTATAAATAAGTGCAATTAGAGATCTTCAAGTATATATAATGATGTGAATATCTCAGTGATTACACAATATTATGCATGTCGTCGTTTATGTCCATGGATTCAAGATTAGTTAACGGTCACATTTCACCAAGGGTTAAAAATCTCACGATTCACGAGTGTTGAGACATCCCCAGCTGCTTGACACCTTTTTTTCTTTTTACATCATGTAAGAGAAACAAATTTTGACCTCATTGTCGTGCCTCGACCATGCAAAACCCTAATATTCCATGTTTGACAAGAAAAATAAACCCTAATCAATATTTATATATTCTGCATAACCCCTAATTTTCAAGTCGTAGGTGACTTTTCTGCAGCTTGATTGAAAAGAAACACTCTTGATTCATATCATAATTGTCAAAATGCATATATTTTCATTCAGCCAAGGCCACATAAAACAAAATCAACAACTTCTGCCACCAAATTTCCATTTTTTTCATGCACAAGTTGTGTTTATACTCGACAATCTGCTAGCAGATAATGCGGCTCGTGTGTGTGGCATGCATATAAAGAATTATTGCAGATACAGGTGACATATTTGCTTTTTTATTTTTTGCTGGAAGACATATATATATATATGTGTATTATGGGTAGTGTTATTTACACACACCCTTTTTTACCTCTTACACACTTTTGTTAATTTTTGTCATTTGATTTTTTTCAATTCATCTGATCTGACGAACAAGTAAAAATGGGGGTGTGAATTACATCATCCTATATATTTTGATTCATTTTGGGAAACTAATAGGTTTCGTGGCATCACTAACACCCCAACAAAACCAAGATTGGTATTTGACATTTTGGCCTTTCTTTCTTTAAATGATGATAATAATTTTAAATATATAATTATGTATAATGATAATATCTCTGAGTTTGCCAAAGCTTACTTCCTTGACATAGGGATTATTTATTTGAAAATCTTTATTTCAAAATACAAAACCAACTAAGGATGAAGCATCAAATGTTATGGAAGTCTACTCATATTTTGATAATCCTTGTCATCGTTACACACACAAAGCCCCAACTTTCTTCTGGCAATCTCTAAGCCCATATTTTTTTTCTTTTCTAATATTTTCTTTTAGTTATGCATAAAAGGGTATAGTAGTAATTTTATTAATTTTTTATGGACAAACAGAGTTTTATAAATCTGTAGCTTAGATAATTGCTCTTATGCATAAGCTAGAAATACGTATACTTGTAAAAATAGATGGTTCGGATCGTTGAAGATCCAAGTAGTGTAGGTGCCACAACTAATTCCTAATTTTTTGAAAAAAATGAAGATCCCTTCCCTTATAGAGCCCTTATATATGTGTGTGTGTGTGTGTTAACAATATCCACACCAAACTTATATGACAATATTCAATGTATATGTTCATATATTTTCCACGGAAATTTGTATAAGACTATTCAATAATCCAATATAATGGAGAATGGACTTCTGCTTTAGATGTTGAAATTCCATTTAACAGCCTGTCCATGTTTATAAATACATAAAAAAATCTCTCAAACATATTTGACCTTAGGGGACGTTAAGAGGAGCCTTGAGCTTAAACTTGGTAGAACAGGTTTAGGTTCAATTCCCTTCAATGGAACTAAATTTATTTGGCATTGGTGAACTATATTCATTTTTTTAGCAGGATTTTGCAATGATTATGAGCCTACAATTGTTATTATATATATGTTCGCGAATAGTTGAAGGCTAATATATATTCTCAAGATTGAAAAACCCCATAGGATTGAATCTTTGATCCATTGGGAAGTTCCTCATTCGGATTGGTTTAAACTTAATGTTGATGGTTGCAAGAAAGGGAAATAATAATTCTATTGGAGCTTGTGGTGTTTTAAGAGATTCTGATGATACATGGATTTATGAGTTTTGCACCAATTTAAGCACATGTGAGATTCTTATTGCTGAGCTATGTGGTGTTTACTTAGGCTTACAATTGGCATGGAGATTACAGATTGATAAATTACCAGTAGAATCAGACTTTGCATTCACAGTTCATTTGGTGTTGCAAGGTGCTGGCAATAATCATTTTTTAGGTCCACTTGTTTTGGCTTGCCGAGAATTGCTTTCAAGATCTTGACAATGCGAACTTCGGCATGTCTATAGAGAAAAGAATTTTGTGGTAGACAATTTAGTAACTGATGTGTGAATTAACTTGACACTCAAATTAAACCCTCGTTTGACAATTGTAGTAGAATGGATAAGTGAGGGATC
>JAOTRO020000016.1:3601196-3611223 GCA_028566515.2 Pyracantha coccinea | reverse complement strand
GGATGAGGAGGAAGGTTCGCAGAGCTGCTACACGGAAGAGTTGCGAAGGGGAGATGCAGAGCTGCTACACGGAAGAGCTATGAAGGGGAGATGCGAAGAAGATGAGGAGAAAGGTTGCGAAGGGGAGAGATGGGGGTGAAGAGGAGGGTTCAACGGCTGAGAAGAAGAGAAATAGTTTTTAGGGTTTGTTATATGATTTTGATGCTGTAAATTTTGAAAAAGACAAGGGATATTTTTGTCCTAAAATGTTAACAATTTCTGTCCCACGGACGTGGAACAACCCGTTCCAGGGGGGAGGTGGAACCGAAAATCATCCAAAACTTGTCCCGTGGAACGCCTCGTCCCACTCATTTTAGGTGTACCAAACGCGGGACGGAATGCCTCGTCCCACCCTGTTCCGTCCCGTCCTGCGTACCAAACGCGCCCTTTGAGAACATGTTTGAGCAAAGTCAGTTTCATGTTTCTTAATCAGTCTTTCTTTGAAAATTTGATGTATATTACTGTGATTAAAGCTTGTTTCATGTGTTCTGTTTGCTGATTGCCTTGTTTTGGCCTTCTGTTTGTTTGGCTTCTTAGCCCTGGTAATGTAATTCCAGTTTCAAAAAAAAAAAAAAAGATAAATTGTAGCTAACATCATCTGACGTCACATAGGCAGGGCGCTATACTATGCGATTATTACCTGACTTCTCTATCAGCCTTGCCTTGAGTCCCATTGCTCGAGTAGGCTGAAGTGTTTTGGGGGGCGTGGGAGTGAATTGGGTTGCCTATCCTCAAGGTAATAAGCTACGGTAGAGTTGCTCTTACGGGTGGAGATGCAGTAGACAATTACTGTTCATTAAAGACAATTACTATTCATTTGAAAGAATTGAATTGTCTATTATCATGGGGAGCCTTTACACAGGAATTGCTCAAATGGCGGGCTTAGCCTAACAATGGACTAGCAATAATGTAATTCAAATTCGTCTTTGACGAGAATCGAACCTAAGACCTCTTACTTACAAGTGAAGAGAAATACCACTGGACCATAGTACTAAGTGGCACCAAGTCATCAATTTAACAAAGAATCAAACAATCAATCCAACCAAAGACATAAATTGATACAAATTTTAATACCTCATTACAATTGCGCTCTTTTTTTTTTGGCAAACGACAACGTTGTTACATTTTCAAATATCCAATTCTAGACCATACTTCCTTTAGCTTTGGTTTCATTGCTAAAATATGAAAGTCATTTTATTATTGCATTGCATTAGTACAACACATGAAATCATCCTTGTTCGACTGAAGCCTTAAAAACTTGTTTGGTAGGACTATTTTTAAAAAAAATGAACTCAAGATTAACTCAAAAATATAATTTATTCTCTAAAAACATAAAAAGTCAGTTTTTAGAGTTTTTAAACTTAAACTCACTCTTTTCTTTTCTCTCCCTCCTCCCGTCTCACTCCAAATATCTCTCTTTTCTTCTTCTCTCCTCTTTTTTTTTACCTTTTTTGTCTCTCCTCCAATCCGCTCTCTTCATTCTCTCGGTTCTCTCACTCCTCTTTCTCTCTATCTCGTCGAATCCTCTCTCTTTTTTCTCTTTCCTTCAATCATCTCGTACTTTCTTTCCTCCTCTCTCCTCTTTCTCCCTCTCTTGCGACCCCTTCTTTTTAGATCTCTTTGTCTAGTTTAAGTCGTAAGATTTAAAAAATTTAAATCGCAAACCAATCAAGTTTTTTAGTCTTAAAAAAAATTGTTTTCAAGAAATGTTTTGAGAAATAATAAAAAAATTCAAATAGGATACCAAACAGGCCCTTAGGGACTTGTACAGAGAGCACAGAGGGCAATTTTTATCAAACTGATCCAGAGCTACAAAGAAAAAAGCATACCATGACAAACCCCATTTAGGTTGCTTGCTAGTCAAGCATCAACACAGCACATCACTGTAATTGCCAATTGAACTCTGTCCGTCGGTCATTCTTTGTCGCTGGAAGATTTTCTTTCCCTGACAGCTCTCCTCTTCTCTTCCCTGCAAGAATTTGAAAAAGGTCGAGATAGTTCCAAGTAAAAAAAATGGATAGGAGAGAACCGTAGTCATCCTTGGAAACTATGTTCCACATGTTGGATGTTAAACCGTATTTATTTGAGCCTTCATTATTCTTAATTCACAAGCTTAGTGTGTTTTGAATAAGATGTCAAAATACAATCATTAGCGAGGATGACAAGATAATGGTCATACATGGTTTTAACGCATTTTACCTGGCTTTTGATATTTCCTCTCTGGAAGGGTGCTTCAGTTTCGGGTATATCTTTTTCTGTTCTTGTTTTTGTTCCAAGGGCGTTTTCCCATTCAGATGAGAGAAAAAGGCAGGGAAATTCATATCCTTTGACCCTAACCCAGTGCCCTTCTTCCTCTTTTTCACTGCCGGGCAATTCCTTCTTTTGGTTGGTAGTGCCCGGAGATTTTAGTTTCCCATTTTCAGTAACCCCTTTTTTCGAAACCTCATTTTCAATAGTATCATCCTCTGTCAAAATCTGTGGATCATCTTCCTCAGCACTCTCTTCTTCAGTCATACCTTTCTCAATTGTTCCACCAAGTTCAGAACTTTCTGCAGACGGGTTCAAATTGTTCATCTTTTGCAGCTGCAAGCATTGAGTAATCAAATAACTAATTAGCCCGGTTCAAACAGAGCCCTGAACCATAACATCTAGTATTTAACCCTTTAATTTAACCCAAAAAAAAAGGGAAGACAAAAAATAAGCGCGCGCGCACACACAATTTACCTTCACCACAAAAAAACCATCCCTATTGTGAACATGAGGGTAAAATCACCTCGTGTTTTCTAATGACGGGTGAAACTGCTGTTCCCTAAACCGGACAAACCTGATAGAAAAGAAAGCATCATTAGTGCGGAAATGTAAAACTCTTGCATCAACAACTGAGCTACACTAAGGAGAATTATCTTTACCCTTTAACCCCAAAGTCAAGTCCACATGAAACAAGTTTAACATTTCTCTTTTTGAGTGCATAGTCAATTACTGCTTCATTCTGCAAGACATGTTAAATATTAAAGAACAAGTAAAACTAGAAATCCAACTTAGGGTGCAAACCGTGCAATAAACAAACCTCAGCAACCAAAATGGAGCACATTGAGTGCACAATGTATCCCCCGGATTTTGAATTTGAATCCACCAAGTCAATTGAGGCAAGTATCAGTTGCTACAGAAAAAATAATACAAAAAATAATACAAAATTTAAAGGCGATCTAAATGATGAATGAATATGGTAATCTAGAAGAAAACATTGTTAACTGAAAATGGAAAAAAGAAATATATAGGTCTGCCACTGATCTGACACGAAAAAAGGTCCGCTCATATATATATTTAGGGAAAGGGGAGTAAAAGTTGACTCTTCATTTTAATAGAAAAAGCGAGATTAGATTGTTAATTGCTTTTGTAATGTAATAGACACGTACAGTAACTGTTAATTTTCTACCAACATCTTGGTCTAGAATCACAAGGCGGAACAAGAGAACTCAAATAAAACTCAAAAAGATTAAAAATATAACAATGAAGAACAATCTACCTTCTGCAGGTGAGCACACTTACGAATTTCATCAGAGCTTTTAGAATTTTTAACAGACTCATCTTTAGATATAACCTGCAACAATAAACTCGTTACGTTTCATCAAACAGCCAGGAAGCCAAGTAAATGTCTGCAAATTCACCCAGTTACTTACCCCTGTCCCACTGCAAGGAGCATCTAATAGAACTCTATCAACTGCGTTGACACCCAGAACCTTAGGGAGCTGAGATAGAGGATTTAATCAACTGAAAGAAAAGAAAAGATATAAAATCGGACAGAATAGACTAAAACACAATAATCCTCAGAAATAGTCCTATAGCATGTACTGAAAATCTAACCTCTGCCATCATAGTTACAAACGACTGTGTTTGTCACCCCCATCCGGTGCAAAATAGCAGTGAGTGACTTAAGCCTTGGCTCCTTCATTTCATTGGCAAAAATTATTCCTGAAACGAATTGCATTGGAACAATGAAAAAACATGGAACAGATAGGTGAAGTAAAAGAATGAAACTGAAAATAATAAGACAAAATGTTGTCACAATGTTGTGCGGGCTGAAAGTCAAAATAAAAAAGGATGCCTAGAACAGCTTAACACCATTCTGCTTACTACAGCATAACATGCCATTCATCAATTGCATCACTCCACATACCACTATTTTTCATTAAAGCGGCAATATAAGTTGTTTTACCACCAGGTGCAGCCCTGAAAAAGGACAAAAGGTGTTATCACAATGGAGAATACAACAGTGGTAGCAGTTGCAATATTGTGTTCAAGACGCAAGTAAATCAATAAGTTCTTGTTACATGATAGGGCATGCAAGCATGAAGATGATGCCAAGCACATAATTGCTGAGTATTCCAAAACCCTAAGGAAATTTAACACTTAAAAACATGAGCAGAATTTATTCTCTCACTCTCTTAGACACACCCTGCGAGAGCGAGGTTACATGACTTACATTCAGAGAAGGTAACCCATCAACAGACCAGGTTTCTTCTATTTATACTCAATGTTCTAGTAAAATGTTTAATTCCATCTTAACCCTAAATTTTAAGCATATGGTTTATTCAGTTTTGGCTCATCAGATCTCCAATTACAGCTGGAAGAACTTCTAAAATGGAGCATAGCATTTGTTACGTAGCCGGGTGTATTAGGTGTGGCATACACATAGTATCCGATGATACAACCTTCTTAAGGTATTCTGAAAGTTCAATTTACGATTTGATAATATAAGGATATATCACAAGTAGGAAAGTAGATAAGCAAAATAAAATAAGAAAGGCAATTACTTACGCCATATCAACAATTTGTTCCTCTTCTTGAGAAGCAAGGGCCATGACAGGCAAAAAGGAGCTTGCACTTTGCAGCTGAGCAAACAAATTAATACTAAGTAAATCACTTGAAGGATGACAATTGAAATGAAGCACCGCAATATAATGCTAACTCGTGAAGCATCTACCATGTAATAACCAGCCATATATTCAGGGGTGGCACCAATTGGAACTTGAAAATCATACACAACCAATCCAACCTGCAATCACAATATGAACAGCCTTATTAATCTTGATAATAGATGGAGATGAAAAGGACAGATCAGAAAAATACACAGATGAGATAATCCTTACTTTCGACCACTTGCTTAAGGGTTGTAGGTTTACTCCTCTGTTAATTAAAACATCTGCCAAATCCCTTCTTCGTGTGTAAGCACAATGGAAAACAGCAATCTAAAATGAAGTAAAATACTGAGAGGGAAAACATATAAACAAGTGACAGGTCGCAATGTATATAATGTTAAAATATTCTGTCACCTTTAGCGTATTTGTTCGGAGACATGTTGGTCGAGGCTTTTCAAAAGCTCCTACAAGTTCCACAAGCTCAACAACTGGAAACATCTAGATAACAGAATAACATACTAATAAGTTCCTGAAACCAAACAAAGAAAGAAAAGATCGTTGCAGAATTGATACACAAAACAAGACGATGTGATGGGATATATCAATCACCTCTACTAAAGCCGCAATTAAAAAGCTATTGTAGCCATAGTATGAAAAATTATATCCTGCTCAACATAATCCTTCCTTGGTGCCCCATCTTGCCCCAAATCCTTGAAATTTGAGAGCACTCGAACAACTAGATATAATTGTTAAGCTTAGATTTAAATTTAAAAAAAAAAGAATAATAAAAAATTTAAAAATACAGAAACCCAAGACATGCTTACTCTCTTTTATCCTCCTCTGGAGATTTGAAAGATCAGGAGGCCGATGCGCCTCTTCTTCAAGTTCCTATATCATTAAGAAAACAAGTGAAGTTACGCATGAAGATAGAATGCATCAACTGTTGATCTAATATTCCAATAATTTTCTTGCAAAAACATAATGAGGTCCAACGGTAAACCTCTTGGCCCTTGGGTTAGTAATCTGAACTCATCGGATTCTTCCTTAATGTTTAGCTGCATTTCCTCTTCACCTTCTTTTGCTTCCCTTGCCCTCTCTTCATCAATAACTCTTGATTTTTTCTCGATATCAAATTCATCCGAATCAGAACTCGAACCGTTCCCTATAAACAACAGCATAACAACACAATAATATATGATATTCAACCATTAAAGAACTAAAAGCTCAACATACAATAACAGATACACGAAACAATAAAAATTCCAATACCTCCATCATCACTTCCTTGGAGAGAATCATCATCATCATCATCAGCAAGGGGATCATCACCGAAAAGACCGTCAGAATCCGAACCAGACCCTTCCTCGTCGGCATCAAATTCTACATGTTCTTCCTCTACCTCCTGTTCGTCCGGGCTGTCGTAATGGTCCCAAAGCTCAGCTTCCTTTGGGGTTTTAGGGGCGAAAGACCCCTTCTTTTGCCTCTTTTTGGGGGAAGCCTTGTTCGCTTTCGGACCCTTTCTCTTATTAGGCGCAGAGATGGCCATTAAAGCTGTGACGGAAAGACAAAAGCTCCCAAATTAGGGTTCTCAGATTGAAATTAACTGGAGGACAAGTGATAAGTAACACAGAAGTAAACAAATCACAGTTGTTGAAAGGGATGAAAGGGAGCTTTGGCAGCAGAGCTTCAATGGCGGGTGAGAGGAGGATTGACTGAACGAGGGAGGGAGGCAGCTAAAACAGAATTGAGGAGATGAGAGGAGAGGGGAGGAGAGGGTTTTGGGTCAGAGTTGGGGGTTTTGCGCATGGTGCGGCTCACAGGCGTCAAACCGGGAAATTTGGAAATATAGCATTTTTGAGAAACACTTAATGAAATATGGCCAATCTTTTTTAATTGTTATAAAAGTAACCAAAATTGATGTAAACAAGACTTAATTACCCTTAAATTAAAACTCTTTCTTCTCCTATTCCTCTAACGTCTAGAGTTCATCTCCTATCCTTATGACCAAAAACGCTAGTCTCTGCTCCAGCGAGTTGAAGAAAGAGAATCATTTCTTCTTGGCCGAAGAATCTCATAAATTCAATCCAATACAACAATTTCTCATTTCCTTGTCCTGACACTCGTATATCCCACCAATTTCCCCCAAAAAATTCACAACTTTCCCGAGAAAATCATGCCCAGGTTCCCAAATCCGAAAATGATGACAACCAAAGACCTAAGTCTCGCAATTGACTAATTGGGTAGCGCCATTTACTTCTCCAATTTCCCGAGGATGTCCAGCTCTGCATCGTCTCCTTCCTCACGCCTTCCGAGATCACCAGCTTGGCCTGCACATCAAAGCGGTTTGTTTCGTGCTGCAAATCCAACGACAAGTTTTGGTTCAACATGTGCGATCGTAGGTGGGATTGCAAATCAGACGGCAATTAAGGAGACATTGGAGAAAGATCTAGGATTGGATGTGATCATACAAGTTACTAAAGTATTGTTTCCTCTTTTAGAACAAAAGATTGGTAATTATACTTATGTAGGAAAGGTTTATCTTTTCTAAACATGTGTTGGTTTTTCAAGTCGCCTGGCTCATAGGCTTGCAGTTTTTGGTCATATGGATAGAATCGATACCGCATAAGCTATTCTACAGAGATGTATTATTTGCTACAATTTATTTTTTCAGAATGATCTTTTATAGAGTTTTACCATATTATGGAGTGAAAGATATAAAGATGACCGAACGGCTGATAAAACTAAAGATGGCTGAATGAAACCATGGAAGCGGTGGAATGTAGGATTTGCTGTATGAGTAAAGGCTGATCATTTAAGTAATTCAATATGCAACTTAAGGGTAATTAAGTCTTTTTAACTTCAATTTTGGTTAGTTTTATAATAATTGAGAAAGATAGGTTATATTTCTTTAGTTGGTTCTCAAAATGGCTATGTTTCCAAATTTCCCATTATAGTAAGAGTTGTTTTCCAATGTGTAATGTTCATTTTAATTTGTACCTTTCACTTTTTTAGTAGCATTCTGGACTTTTCGTTTTTGTACATGTACGATCCATATATGCCCACAGGCCGAACAGAAAATTAAGAAATATATATTTTTACATATGTTTAAAATAGAGCGTTAGCATTAATGGAGTTAGATGATTAATTGGTAGGGAAAAAAATCGATGAGAATCGAACTCACATCAAGGCGTATAATATGATTGATTTCTGCTATTGCGTAAAGTATCATTTGCTTCTTTTTAATTTTTTTTTGTTTTGCTTTTGTTTTGACAAATAAAGGCTTAAACTGATCCATGTGTGTTTAGTCATTGGGTTAATTTTTTAATTTAGTCAATTTGGTCCTTGTGTTTATCTTCGTAAGCCAATCAAGGACATTTCCATCTAATTTCTCTAATTTTTTATTATAAATTATTATAAACTTGTTTATTTGATTTAAAATATTTAAAAATGAGATAAAATTAAAAACTAAAAGAAAAATTATTCTCCTCCCAACTCCCCGACCTCGTCCCTAACATTACCCCATCTCTCTCCTATGTCACAACCTTAATCATTTTTCAGATTGGAAGCTTTATCTCTTATTTATGTTATTCCTCGTTGATTTGTATTTTTCTGTAAAGAGAAATAGTAATATATCATAATTTACTGAACAATTATGGAGGCCATAAAGAGAGAGGGGGTGCGGCATAGAGAGAGAAGAGAGAGATGTGTAATTGTGAGGTGTGTTCCATTCCACTCCATTGTGCCTTTATTTATAGTAATAGGTGTTGACAGAGATATACACATCAGCTAGTAATATAGCAGCAAAGTTTGACAGGTGGCTTACACATCCACAAAGGTTGTTAGGATTGTTGGTAAACTGTTATAAAGGATAAGAAAGTTGTACATTTGGTTGCTTATGTGTGAAGCTAAGGATGTTGCCTATATAACAGAAATCCTTGTAATCACATATTAATTCATTCAATACAAAAGATCATTTACTCTCTCTTTCTATTTCTCTCTCTCTCTCTCTCTCTCTCTCTCTCTCTACATTCTTCTGCAATATTTTTTCTTTGCTCTTCTTTGCTCTTCTACTTCTTCGATACTGAGTGTAGTGTTAATATGGTATCATCGCCGGAGGTCGATCCATGGTGATTTTTCGTTTGTTTTTCGCTGCGTGATTTGTGGTTCTTCTGTCTGTTTGGAGGATTTGTTGCTCTTGATGTAGTTTCTTGGTTTATTGGTGATCGAATCATGCAGTTTCAACAGAGAAAAGGTCTGTGCACTCTAGCTGTTTGATAATATGTGTCAGTGAGTATTTCTTTCTGGATTGATGAATTGTTTGCTTATAAGGCCGATTGCCATTATTTGTTCGAAATTCTGAAGAATTATAAGGTGATTGTCATTCTTGGTTGATTGATATTTGCTTGTTACTCCATTAAAGGCCGATTGCCGTATTGTTGTTTAGTCATTTCTCTTCTTTAAAGGCCGATTGCCGAAGATGGTTTTTTTTTTGTGTTTCTTGATTGAATTTTGGTGTGTTGAAGGTTCTTTTTCAAAGGAGTCTTGTTGTTGTAATCTTGATCTCTGATTATGAAGGTTTCTATTGAACTTTCTTGATTGTGGTCGAAGAAGAATTTGGTTGTAGTAAGCATAATGTTTGAGAATACAATGGAATCTGTGAAGATTGAAAGACTTCTAGGAATGCTAACTATGAAATTACAAGATGATAACTTTGTTAAATGGAGTTTCCAGTTTCAATCAGTTCTGCGTGGATATGATTTGTTTGATTTCTTCATTGGTGATAATCCATGTCCACCAAAATTTGTAATTCATTCTAAAACTGGAGTTACAAATGAGATCACATCTGCATACAAGAATTGGGTGAAAAAGGATATGGCTTTATTTAGTTTGTTAATTGCTACGTTATCTGATGATGCCATGGAGCATGTGATTGGGTGTAAAACATCACAGGAAGCATGGAATGCACTGCAAGATCGATTTGCTACTGTCTCAATGTCACGAATTAATCAGTTAAAAACTGAATATCATACTGTTCAAAAAAGAGGTGATTCTATTGACAAGTTTTTACT
>JAOTRO020000016.1:3569948-3584443 GCA_028566515.2 Pyracantha coccinea | reverse complement strand
AGGCAACATTACCTGTGAGCAAACATAATCACTGAGGTAGGCAGGGGCGATGTGGTGGTGCTGAGGACGTCCAAGAGGGGCGGGGGTGGTTCAAGGACGTGGGGTGTAGGATTAGTGTTCACAGGAAAGATGGGAGAAGGGGCAGAAGTAGTAGGGTTATGCTTAGCAGTATGAGGAGGTGGAAATGAATCAGCATCAGGGGTATAAGATGTAGTAGGAGGTAAAGAAGATGTCGAGGAAGGTAAAGAAGAGTGGGACTCATCGTGGGGTGCGAAGGAATGAGTAAGGGTAAGAGGTAGATGTGCCGAGTTGGAAGGATATTGACTAGAAAGAGGGAGATGTGTCGTGTTTGAAGGGAGAAAGGTTTGAAATGATAGGTATTTTCATGAAAACTAACATCCCGGCTGGCGAAGATTTGTTTGGAGTCCAAGTCATAGAGCTTGTAGGCCTTTTGACCAATGGGGTAACCCAAAAAAAATACAATGCTTTGCGCGAGAATCAAATTTATGAGAAACATGTGTGCTTGTTGGATATGCAAGACAACCAAAAACCCGTACATGAGAAAAAATGGGACGTCGACCATGAAGGAGTTCATAAGGTGTTTTGTAGTGGAGAAGAGGGGTTGGAAATCTATTGATAAGGTGGACAGCGGTGAGAACACAGTCGCCCTAGAAATGTAATGGAAGGTGAGCTTGAAAACGCAAGGCAAGCGCCATTTCAAGAATGTGGCGGTGCTTGTGTTCGACAATGCCATTTTGTTCAAGCGTATAGACACATGAATGTTGAAAAACAATACCAAGATCTTTGAAAAAAGAACGTAAAGAAAGAAACTCCCCACCATTATCAGTTCAAATGGTTTTTACTTGTGTGTGGAATTGGGTTTACACAAAAGAAACAAATTGTTTAAGTAAAGGTTGGGTTTCACTTTTCTGGTGCATAAGGAAAACCCAAGTAAACCGAGAATAATCATCCACCACAGTTAAAAAACTATTTAGCTCCAGAAAGGGATTGGATTTTGTAAGGACCCCAAATGTCATAATGAATAAGCTCAAAAAGGTGCTTAGTATTAATTGAACTGATGCCAAAAGAAACGATGTTGTTTGGCCAAAGGGTATACATCACAAACATTATTCAAATGAAAAGAGAAATGTAACAAATGTTTAGCCATAAACTGCAGTATAGAAGAGGATAGGTGACCCAAACGATGGTGCCATAGCTCGGTGGAGGAGGTGACAAAATGGCAGGAAGGTTGGGCAGAGGGTTGCGGCGTTGCTAAGGTCACCAAATAATAGAGTCCGCCACACTGTTTACTCAAACCAATCGTTTTCTTCGCAACCAAGTCCTGCAAAATACACCAAGTAGGATAAAAGGTTATGGAACAGGCCATGTCGCTGGTTACTCGACTCACAGATAGCAAATCAACTTTGAAAGTGGACATACACAAAACATTTTGTAAATGAATGGAAGGAGTTAAAGACAAACTCCCAATGGAAGTGATGGGAGCTTGCTCGCCACTAGGTAGTTGAACATGTGGTAGGGTAATAATTTTAGTGCAACGTGTAAGTGAATTTGGAGAAGAGGTAATATGATCCGTAGCACCACTATCGATTATCCATTGACAGAAGCGATGTGAGACACTTGGCAAACCTGATGAAGTGCCAGCAGCATTGGCTTAAGGAGCACTGGTTTGAGAAGTGGTCTGTGTGGCACTGTTACCGTTCATGATGGATAGAATTTGCTGAATTTGTGCAACAGAGAGGCCAGGAACTGCTGTGTGTAGTTCTTGCATGGGAATCTAGCCAGTAGTGGCATTGTTGGCAGAAAGAGAACCCTCATTACGTTTAGGGTGACCTTCACCATTATTGCTGTGTCCACCACCTTTGTTGGACTTATGAAGGTGATGGTCCAAGGGATATCCATGCAGCTGGTAACATGTGTCAATAGTGTGGTGATCGGTGCCATAATAGGTGCAGTGGAGTGGTTTACAGAAGGAAGAGCTGCTGCCACTCTTTTGTTTCTGCCCTTGTCGAACTGCCATGGCAGCAACTTCAACAACTTCGCGTGAATCACTCACATCATGCTGATTTTCCTGCTGCACGATCATGGAGTACGCCGAACGTACCGTAGGTAATGGACTCATCATCAAAATGTTACCTCGTGCAGCACTATAAGCCTCATTGAGTCCCATGAGAAACTGCATTAATCTGGTTCGTTCCATTTGTTCACCTTGTTTCTGTAAGATGCCACAGGTACAAGACTCATGGTCATCATAAGAAGCAAGCTTATCCCACAGACCCTTCAACTTGGTATAATAAGCAGCAACAGACAACTTGTCTTGAGAGATAGAAGCTATCTCTCGTTGGATTTGAAAAATTCTGCGCACATTACCTTGACTGAAATGATCTTCAAAGTCCTGCCAAATTGCTTGGGTTGTGGTAAACCACATTATCATGTATAGACTGATTAACGGAGTTCAAAATCCAGGAAACAATCATGTCGTTGCATCATTTCCAAGAAGCATAATCATCGAGGTTCTTCTTTTCATCAGGAACCTTCAGTATGCTATCCACAAACCCTAACTTGGTCTTCGTGTTTAGGGAAAGCTTCACAAAACGGCACCAAGTGGCGTAGTTGTATCCGTTGAGAAGCTTGGAAACGAGAACCATCGCCTGATGATCAGTATAATGGACTAAATAGGGATTGGAAACATCAGGTTTACTTCGAGTAGAGGTATGCGCTTTAGCTATGGCTGAAGGTTGGCAACGACAGAAAATAAGGTAGCAGAAAGAAAAAAAAACTAGGGTTTATTATTTGCCCTAGCTCTGTGATACCATGTAAAGAATGACAAAAAGATATTTGCCAGAATTATGATTTCATTCATTGAGTTCAAATATATATACAACTATGATCCTATAATCAAGGAATACAATCAAGTAAACTATTCTATACAAAGTCAACTATATTCAATTACAATCAATGTATACTTGGCTGATAATTTATCCCTAACTTTGTGGGATAGAGTTGACGTTCCAACAGTATGCAGTTTTGGCTGAAAATTTAGAGTAGTACCAAGTTAAGAATAAAATTTCAAAATCAAGAATCTCTTACACTACAATATAAATATGATGGGCTTTTCGTTAGAGAAGATTATTCATGTGTCAAGAACCTGTCAATGATAATAAATCCCACATTGCATCTACCCAATTGTAATTGCTCTATCTCATAATACCCCAGCCCACAAGGTTCCTTGATTGTCCTTTTTTTATTTTAATAAAAGCAATATTTCTGCCTTCAACCAAACTAAAAGGACGGGGAAGGGATGGAAACCGAGATTAGTGAAAAGAAGAAAGAAAGCTTATCCACTAGAGCAGTCCACCACTTGCAAAGTTGCTTAATTGTTTACAATCAAGTTCGTTAATTAAATCATTTTCCGTACTTTACAAGGTTAAGCTTGATTGTTTATAACGGATGAGGATCCTCTTTGTGGGAATCCTAGGGATTCTCACATCCTATCCGTTCATTGTATATCGTGCGGACATTTTTCGTTAGTTACTATTTGTGTTTAACTTTAAATAATAAAAATCAAATGATTTCTGACCGTACGATATACGATGAATGACTAAGATGTGAGGATCCCTAGGATCCCACAATTTGGATCCGGATGGAATCCAAATCCGTTTTTAACCATTTACTACTTATTACATTCGTTCTTGAGCGCATATATATATATATATTGAATAACGGATACTTTGGAAACATAACACCACTTCCCAAGCTTTTTGGTAATCCCATAAATTATACCCTCATAAACTCACATCAGGGATGGAGTGTAGATGCAGATGATATGGGCTATTTCCCCATTCTTCTAGAGAGATAACTTTTAGTATCGTAATTTTTTAAAATGCAATCATGTTATTCGTTTCACTCCTGTATCTGTGAACAACATTGACTGATTCGGTTTCTATCAGAAGTTTTTCATACCAATATCATGGCTTGAGAAATGGACGAATATGATATCGGTGGTATTTTTTACCAACTTGTCTTGGAGATGACATTAGATCGGAATCCTCTATGTTCACCTTTCGAGCTGAGACTACTAGACTTGCATTCTTCACCACTTTAAAAAAGATATTTTGATGTTTAAAGTGTTGTTTTAATGAATTAGAATAAACCAAAACATCATGAATATAAACAATAATAAAAGTGGAGTAAGGATTAAGGATATCATGCATTATATTTTGAAATTCTGAAGGGGCATTCTTTAATCCAAATGGCATTACATTCCATTCATAGTGTCCGAATGGGACATTGAATGCAGTTTTATACCTATCTTTTTCAGCAATTTGAATCTGCCAACATCCAGATTTCATATCGAATTTCAAGAATACCATTGCTTGATTTAGCCTATCTAACAAATTCTTCTTATTTGGAATAAGGTACCTAATCCATCTAAGAGCTTTATTCAAAGGTTTGTAATTGATAATTAACCTGGGTGCTCCTCTCTCAAGTTCAGCAGCATTTTCAACATAGAATGCTAAGCAACTCCAATGAGAGTAGCTTTTTCAGATTAGCCTCTTTTCAAGAAGTTTGTTGATCTCTTCCTTACAAATCTTCATCAGTCTGCTATTCAACTAAATGGGTACAGCCTTGGTGGGGATTTTCTTTTCATCAAAATCAGGCTCATATGGAAGTTCGACAGTATGCCTCTTACGATCCCATAAGGCATATGGGATTTCAGCACAGACCTTTGTTCCTTCAACTTCAGTTTCAATTTCTTTTTCTGAAACTTTGAACAGATAAAACATGTTGATAAAAGGAGTACCTAAAATCACAGCATGGCTTAGTTCTTTAAACATAACAACCTCATCTTGAATGACTGCAGCATATGACACCTTATATTGAATTTTCATAGGTTGATCAGTTGCACTTCACAGACCCTGAGAAGTTTTTGAGAAGTACTTTGTAGGTACCACTCCTTCATTTATACAATTTAGATTTGCTCCTAAATCAATGAGTGTTTCGATTGAAAACCTGAAAGTTTTGTTAATAACAAAGGTAATTATAGAATACCACTTTTGAGAAATTACCTTGACGATGCAACGAACATACTTTAGGGTTGGGACACTGCTAGTCGGATCGGCAATTTGCAATACTGGTTCATCCTCTGGTGGCTTGTCTTTCTTTTTTGTGAAGTCATCCATTAGATGTTGAAACTCGCTTTTAGTTTCAGTCCTATTGCCTTTACTCCAACCTCTTCTTCAGGCGAGAAATGATAATCCCTTGATTTCTTCTTTTGTAGTATTAATTTCATGATGCATTTCAGCTAATATGGGTTCTTGCTTAGCTATTTTTTCAGCTATTCATCAACAATTGTTTTGAAGTTATAGGCTTCAATCGGTTGTCTCTCACTTCGCTCGGGCCTTTTCTTTTCTTTTGCCAGATCTAAATATTTTTCTAAAACTTCTTTTTTTTTTTCTGAAGGATCTTCTAGCCTATCTATTAAGTCTAGAATCAGACTTTCTTCTTTGGTGATGACACATAGATTTAATTTGCAGGCACATTCATCTTTTAACTCTGTGCTGCTTTCATCTGTTGATGATGTAAACAACTTTTCGTCCTCAAGAACTGTGACTTCATTCTCGCTTTCTCCAGAATCAGACGAATTTGTCATTAGTTGGCATAGTTGTTTCTTTAGACCTTCATCTAGATTGAGATTATTGATTTTCTCTTTCATTCAGCATTGGGGTCTCATATGTCATCCTTTTTCGCACTTATAGCAAACAAGAGGTATTTTATCTAATCCTTCTCTTCCCCATTTTTGTTTGCGATATTGGAATTTTCGCTTGCAAAATGACCTATAAGGTTTTGATGATTTTTTTCCAAGTATTTTCTAGGAAATTTTTTGGTGTTCCTAAAGGGTTTCTTTGAAGAAGATTGAATTTTAGGTTTAAAGCCAAATTGTTCGCATAAATCTCTCATATCTCTTGATCCTAAGGTCCTTTGTTTATCAAGTTGCCTTTTCAATTTGATATCATTACAGAGTGCTAGTCCTTTAGCACATATTTCAGAGGTAAGTTCTCTATAGGTATACCTATCATAAGGTATAACTCCTTCAAAATTTTCTCGTATCCTACTTCGCACATTTTCCGCGAATAGAAGAGGTAGTCCAGAAAGAAACTTTTCTTTCTAGAAATCAGCATTACAATGGGACCTAAGAAAGACCTTGGCATAGAAAACATCTTTATACCACCTAAATTGAGACAAAGTCGGGCATTTTAAGTTCATTAAGAGTTCTCTAGACCTATCTTGTTGTAGCTCAATAGATCCAACAAAGTGTAGGGTAATGGTGTAGATTAGAGTATTCACCGCATCTTCTTGAGCTACTATTTGTCCATAAATTTCTCCAACCTTTGTGGCAGTAAGGATTTGTCTCTTTGCTTCTTCGCTTAGGTGGAAATCACACCATCCACGCAGTTAACCTATAAATCCTGCTATTATTGCCTGTGCAATGGTACTATCAAAATTTTCTTGTAGTTTGCTAGAGGACGAGAACATCATCATGTGTCTCATAGTATTGATGACTTGGTAATTTGTTTGTCCATCAATATTCCATTCAACAATTGATCTTCCATCATATTGAACCTTTTCACCCATATCGTTATCTTCAAATTGGAGATCTACAGGAGTTGGCCTAGGATAATAGTTCTTTAGGATAGGTGTTCTTGTAACCTTGTGTGATTGTCTTATCCTATTTACATGTGGGTCTAAGGTTGACTCATCAAATTGCTCTTGCAAATCAGCAATTTGGGTTTCAGTAATGACTGAGACATTTGGTTCTGATAATTTTATTGAAATTAACCTTTTTGCCAAAGCATCGAAAAAATTATCATCATTTCCTAGCTTATAATCTTTAAGTTTGGGAGTGGGTTTAAACATTGGTTGATCCGTCATCTTCTTTCCTTCAGAAGAATTTGACGATGTTCCTGGTTCTCTAGGGTTCCAAATTATAGACTTGAGAGAATCATTTGTCTTTAATGAATTCTCTATTCTAGAGACTTGTCATCCTAAAGATTGAAGAAACAGGTTAGTATAATTGTTCTGCTGTCCATCAGGAACTTCCCTATAAGGAGAGGCAATTGTTCCTTTAGAATTGATCTAGATGGATTTTTTTGGTGGATGTATTGCCTTTTCTTCTTTCCATTTTCTTGTTGTATAAGTCTTAAATGGATTTTGTAAAGTGCTTATACATTGAGCGTATTCAGGAAAGTTGTACTTCTTGGCACACCATTCATACCAAGGGAAAAATCTTGTATTAATCCCTTTTTTCTATCATGAAAGTATAGTGAAGCCTCTTCAAGGAAGCTCTTCTTTCTGAGCTGTAGGCTTTTTCTAGCCATTCTCTTTTTAGAGCATTTTCTTCACTGAGATAATCTTTCTCAATGAAGTCTGTATCAGGTTCAAATTTTTTTATTACACAAATGTTAGATTCAACATCGTCCCATGTAAATTTTGGCTGTAGGGGTAGATTCCTAAAGTTTCTAGAAGGAGTTGTGGCTCCAGTATTCTTAACCTTATAGAAATGGTAATGCACTTGTTCTTAGGTCTTTCTAAGGCCTTCTAGGATAGTCCTTTCGTGGTCTTGCTCATACAAGCTTGTTTCAGGTGTTGACTTCCTGAAGGAATTTGTTTTGCAAAGGTTTTGCCGTAGTATTAATTTCGTACTACATTGTAGCTAACGTGGGTTCTCTCTTAACTGTTTTTTTCAACTATTCTATCAACAATTGTCTTGAAGCTATAAGCTTCAATTGGTTGTTTTCACTTGGCTCAAAGCATTTTCTTCTCTTTTGCCAGATCTAAATATTTTTCTAAAACTTCTCTTTTTTCTAAAGGATCTTCTAGCCTATCTATTAAATATTTTTCTAAAGGATCTATATATATATTGAAGGGCATCGTAAGTTTCTTTTAATATTCCTCACATTTAGTGTAATCAAAATTGACATGCATGTGCATTATTTGCTATATTTGAGAGGAATTATCATTGCGTTATGTATTTCAATATGGTAACTCTATACAAATTCATGGAAAAAGTTGATCTAGATGGGTGAACTTAGCCTCATACTGGGTCAGCCATAACAACGTGGTTTAAATTCTCATTTTGCGAGAATCAAACCTAAGACCTCTCAGTTACAAGTGGAGAGGAATATCACTAGACCTCTCAGTTACAAGTGGAGAGGAATATCACTAGATCGTAGTACTAAATGGCAACTAGACCAAGTTTTGAACAAGTTCTTTTTTCAAAGGGAAGAACCAAATTGAGGATCGATGAAGCATTGGATTCTTTCCTTTTTCCTCATCTCATTTGATCATCCCAATTAATCAATTACTTCACCTCAACACTTAAGTATCCAAAGCTTGTTTAATATGCATAAGCATTCTAAAATAAAGCTAACATGCAATTCTTTCTCTCTTAATTTATAGAGGACACCTTTTGAAAACAAATTTCTAAATTCTGTTGTTGCCATGGTTAGAAAGAGCTAGTTTGACGGTTCGTAAAAAGAAATTAAATTTGATCAAGTTATATCATCATTTAAATTTTATGGGAAAATGGTTTCAATTCGTTATTGACAAGAATCAAATCTAACACCTCACACTTATATGTGAACAGAAATACTACTCCACCATAGTATTAACTATTAAGTGGCAAGTGACACTTGCAATTTTTTACTTAAGTTCGAATCTTCCTCATATAAATTAAGAGCTCATTTAGAAGTGCTTAAAATAACTGAAAGCATTTTTTTTTTAAAGTGCATTTTAGACGCTTGAGGATATGTTGAGGTTTTCAGTTCTTCAGTACCTTTGATAGAGTTTGCCTACAACAACAATTATCACTCGAGTATTGGTATGTCACTATTTGAGGTTTTGTATGGAAAACCGTGCCGAATACCATTGTGTTGGATCAGAGGTCGAAGAGAGAACTTTAGAAGGTCCAGAGTTGATGGACAAGACAACGCAGAACATACAAGTGATCAAGAGAAAATAGAAAGTTGTACATGATCGACATAAGAGCATTGTAGACAAACATTCGGCTGATCGAGTGTACATTGTGGGAGATTGGATGTTCCTGAAGCTATCACTGTGGACAGGTGTTGTCCATTTCGAAAGAGAGAAAAGCTAGAAAGAAAGAAAAAGCCAAGTCCCCACTACATTGGTCTGTGTCAGATCATCAAACAAGTTAGAGGGGTTCATCACACACCTGAGCACATTTATACATGTCAATTACATGTTATGACTTCATTACCTTTCAGGTATCGACCAGCATACCTCAGTTTCGATGACCACATGGATATCGGGGTCGGAATGTGTCAGCTACCTTTCATTTTTACTAAAGATTTTTTCTTAAATCATTTTCATCAAAAATGTTTTCAGCATTTTCAAAACACTTTCAACCATAGCCTAAACTAGTTTCAAATTTTGCTGTCTAGAAAAGAAACTGGCCTACCCGATCAAACCGAATCAGTCTTGGACTGGTTCGGCTTACTTCAATTGTGACCATTCTTGTGCAAAACCAAATGGAACAAAGCCGTTTAACGGTACACCCCTAATTTCTGCTCCCGAGCCGGAAGAATATCAAAAATGGCAAACCCGACCGGCACTTGCCTTTCCTAAACCTAATTCCCTTTTGTACTTTCCCACTCACCTTAATGCTCTCTCGCAGTAGAACCAAACATGGAGGACCTCTCATCCATTCGTCACTTCTCTTCAAATTCGTCACACATATTTCTCCATTTTCTTCCAAACCCAATTCAAATTTCACAACCCAGAACCAAATCGCTACAATCCCAAAAAAATTCACCACAAGAAGATCAATTCCACTCCCTGCAACAGTCCCACAAGCTCCAGACGCAGTAAGTTCTTCAATTGTCAGCTCAGTATGTTCTTTGCTCTCTAAAGATACCAATGAAACCAGAAGTATTGATATTTTGTCGAAAAAATTAAAAAAAAAGTTGAGTTCAGAACTTGTGCTGCAAATTTTGATGAATTATAAGCAATTGGGTAGGAGCAAGACATTGGATTTCTTCTCTTGGGCTGGATTTCAGATGGGTTTTCGGTTCGATGACTGTGTGGTTGAGTACATGGCTGATTTCTTAGGTAGGAGGAAGCTTTTTGATGATATGAAGTGTCTTCTGTTGACTGTGTCCTCCCATAAGGGTCGAGTTTCGTGTCGAGCTGTGTCCATTTGCATTAGGTTTCTGGGTAGGCAGGGGAGGATTAGAGAAGCCCTTTGTATGTTTGAAGAAATGGAATCAAAATTTGGTTGTAAACCTGATAATCTTGTGTACAATAATGTGCTCTACGTGCTTTGTAAGAAGGAATCGTCTGGCCATTTAATTGACTTTGCGCTTGCAGTTTTTCGGAGAATTGAATCGCCTGATACTCATTCGTATAGTAATATTCTTGTTGGTTTATGTAAGTTTGGTAGATATGAGACTGCCATTGAAGTTTTTGGTGATATGTGTAAGTCTGGTTTGGTTCCTACTCGGTCTGCAGTGAATGCTCTTATTGGAGAGTTGTGTTCATTCAGTGCGAAAGAAGGAGCTGTTGGGAAAGTAAGAGTGAGAAATTCTTGTAGAACCTTTACGATTTTAGTTCCAAAAGTGGGTGGAAACAGTGATGCTATACAGCCTGCAGTTGGAGTTTTTTGGGCAGTGTATAAAGTGGGATTATTACCCGGTACATTTGTCATAATCCGGCTTCTTTTGGGGCTTTGTCAACTGGGAAAACTGGAAGAGGCTGTTGAGATTTTGAAGGCTGTTGAGGGTAAGAAGCTGAGCTGTGTCGAAGAGGGCTACTGTATTGTGATGAAGGCTTTGTGTGAACACGGTCACGTTGAGGAAACTAGCCATATGTTTGGGAGGATGCTATCCCAAGGCATGAAACCAAAGTTGGCTGTTTATAATTCAATTATATGCATGCTGTGTAAACTAGGGAATTTGGATGATGCCGGAAGTGTCTTTAAGATGATGAACAAGAATAGATGTCTTCCGGATAGTATGACGTATTCTGTGTTAATCCATGCTTATGGTGAAGCTAAAAATTGGGAAGCTTCTTATGGCTTATTGATAGAAATGCTTGGGTTGGGCTACTCTCCACATTTTCATACTTATAGATTAGTGGACAAAAGTTTGAGGGAAAACGGGCAGATGGATATGTGTCTTAAGTTGGAAAGGAAGTTGGAAACACAGATGTTGCAGAAGCTCTGTAAAGATGGCCAGTTAGAGGCTGCATATGAGAAGCTAAAATCAATGATTGGAAAGGGGTTTCACCCACCAGCATACGTGAGAGATTCTTTTGAGAATGCGTTCCGGAGGTATGGAAAATTGAAAATAGCTCAGGAATTGCTTCGGACGACAAGTGAAACTGACAGAACTTAGCTGCTAATGACCTATTAAGAAGTATTTTCCTCCATCACCTGTAGAGTTGTGAGTTCTAACCAATTTCCTTTTACATTCTGGCCATATATTTTTGCTAATTATCCGATGATAATTTAATTATTTATATATTTCTTTTATAGTTCCTTACATCTGTCTCCGTATACTTTGATTACTTTCCTGAAATGCTGAGTTTCATTCGAAGGTATACCATATACAGAATTATGTTATCCTATTTTATATAATCAGGGGAAATATTAGATTCTTGGCTTGTTTGCTGACTAGAGGCTAGAGCTATAAATTAAGAGTGCTCGCGCGCTCGTTTGAAACTCGTTCCTTTCTTAAATAAATAAGTTAAGCAGATAAGAAGGGTACACTAAAGAGTAAAGATTGAAACATATGAAATCCCAAAAAGTACCGGAAAGAAGAGAAATTGAAACCGAGGAATACTGTTAACATCTTGTTAACATTTAGTAATTACTCTCTTGATCTAAAATTCTCATCGGTTTTTCTTACCTTGACACAAACTAACAAACTTTCTTTGCCTGATTTGTTATATCTGAACGCCGAGTTTTATAAATGGCACACTTCATCTGTAACAGTCCAATTTTTTTATGCTAATAGTCTTTTAGAATCCCATGGTAGTCGGGGAGGATAGGGCTCTGCTCCAACCATGATGCCAATGATGGCTTTACCTGGTGCGTCTGGCCTTCTTGGCCAAGTAAATGCTCCGATGAGATGAATAGGATCCTATCCGGATCCTATTTGTGGGGATTGAAATGATCAATCAATCGTGTCCGTTCATTGTACATCATGTGGTTAAAAATTATTTTAAATTATTTATTTAAAATTAAATATAAACAGTACCTGATGAAAATTGACCAAACGATGTACGATGAACGGACACGATTGATTGATCCTCCGGATCCCCACACAGAAGATCCGGAGAGGATCATCGTCCCCGATGAGGCCTCCTCTCACCATGAATCATCCAACAACAGTTGCAGGCAGCGCAGCATCAAATGCTTCAACTGGTGCCGCTTCTATGGCTGCTCCTCCAATGTATGAGACCAATCCAACCGCACCAAACAGGTGGAGTGGAGGCTATGACCGTTTCAATCCCAATACCCGACTGACCTCCAGATTCTAGTCGTTGGTAATGTGGTCAAGACTCAAAGCTTGTAGCCTTGTAGTATGTGGTATTTGTGTAGTAATTAGGGAAATTGAAACATATGTTGCATAATACGTGGCAAATATGACACAAACTTAACCACGTACAGGTGAGTTCCAATCCACGTAGAATGATGGAGCCCACCTCTTTCAAAAAAGAGTGTAAATATTCAGTTTTATGTCTAAACAAGATCAGTAACATTTGATCATCATTTGCATAGAATGATGGATAATCGTGATTTGCCACTAGTTGTCTCATTTTTCAAAGAAAGAAACATTTGATCACCATTTGTCAGGATAATTACGTGATGAGGGATTAGTTGATTTTTTTGGTCGAAAAGTGAAGTAATTGATTGGGGAAGGTGAGACGAGAAAAAAAAATATACTTGTTCAAAACTGTAAAAATGAAATTTTCCATGAATTTGTCCACAGTTCACACATTAAGTTATATATTTATTAACTGCAATAATAAATTAATAATTAATCCCAAATTAGGAAATAATACACATCCAATCCAGTGCAATCAATGTATGTGAATATTTTTTTGTTTGTTGAACAAACGATATTATCTACACTAAGAGAAGAGGGTGGGCTTAGCCTTCCAATGGAATAGCAATAACGTGGTTCAAATTTGCCTTTGGTGAGAATCGAACCTAAGACCTCTCACTTACAAGTGAAGAGGAATACCACTAGACCGTAGTACTAAGTGGCAATGTATGTGAATTTTGATTGCAAAAAAATGTGAGGAATATTAAAAGAAACTTAAGATGATTGGTGGGTCAAATTTTTACCCTCTAAGACCATTTCAAACTCTTGGGTTAAAACCTAAAATTTTTAGTCAAGAAAATTTAGGTTTTGACTCAAAAACAGCTTTTCATCTCCAACCCTTATGGGTTAAATTTTTAGCCCCAGTTATTAAAGAATGAATTTAAGCTTTTTTTTAAAATAACTTTAATAAATATTGAAAAATCACTAAACCGACACATGAAACTCATGGAACACTAATGGAAGAATATGAAACACATGATAGAAATGTATAAACACAAAACACATGAAACACATAAAACACATACAAAACACATGATAGAGATGTATAACACACCAAACATACGAAAAACATGTCAAATACATACAAAACACATGAAACACAAACCTACACACATAGAAACACAAACCTTCAATCATCCTCTATACAAGCATAGATTGAATGCCTAACCATAACACAACATATTCACCAATCATCCTTCTTTCATAGTGTTTATGTTTCTTCAAAATCATCCAACTTTGATAGTGTTTTTGTTTCCTCAAAATCATCAATATCTCATGAATGAGTGATAGGAGAAGGCATAGCTTGGCCATGCAGATGGCACAATACGAAGCAAATGTTGCAGCTGGGGAAGCATAAATGAACGATGAATAAGCCAAATTTGCAAACTCACTTATGCAATATGGGCACCATGCTAAATCTAGCTATCGTGGTTTTGTCACAAGCCATTCATTTGTGTATCGTGATAGAAAAGAGTGTCATGACTAGATGATGAAAGTCTATTCCATCGAACGTCTAACATATCCACTTCATGATTTTCGAAAATAGTCTTTCATCATTCGGTCATGAGACTCTTCTCTATCACGTTGCACAAATGAACAACCCGTGGTAGAACCACAATAGTTAGATTCAGCATGGTGCTTATATTGCATAAGTGAGTTTGCAAATTCGGTCTTCGTTGTTCATTTCTGCTTCCCCAACTGCACACTACAAGAAACTAGCTCATTTACCACATCAATTTTACCACGGACATTATGTGTCTATTATAAAAAGTTACCATTTACCACGGACTTAGTCAACATGTTGTAGATAACAGTGTTTTACAACTGGCAAGTAATGGCCCGTTATGC
>JAOTRO020000016.1:3538194-3554782 GCA_028566515.2 Pyracantha coccinea | reverse complement strand
TAAAATTTAAAATTAAATATAAATAGTACCTAACGAAAAATGACCTCACGATGTATGATGAACGGTTATGATCAAGAGATCCCTAGGATCCCCATGAAAATGATCATGCGAGGATCCTTTTCCCAACTATAGGCTCAATTAGCCAACATGATTCTCTCCTGATCCTTTTTGTGAGGATCTCGGAATCCGTGAATCATGTATGTTCATCGTATATCATGCGGTTAGTTTTTGTTAAGTACTGTTTGTGTTCAACTTTAAATAAAATCATTTAAAATAATTTATGACCGTAAGATGTATGATGAACAGACATTATTCACTGATCTCTAAAATCCTCACTAAGATGATCTGTATTCCTTAATTAGGAATGCTTTCAAAATCATGAAGTACTTTTCAAAAAAATTTTTTTTGAGTTTCAAAAGCATTTGAAGTGTTTTCTACAATAAACACTTATGTGTTTTTTTTTTTCCAATAAACATGTTTTTCTATGATTTGTTTGTATTTTTACTAAAGATTAATTTCACAAACATTTTTACAAAAGATGTTTTTAACTATTTTAAAAAACACTTGCAACCAAGCTCGTAGATAATTTAACTCGAACACAACCTATTGCTTCTCAAGCATTGTTCCATCAAAATCTACTTGCACTAGTGTAGGGATAAATCATTTTTATTCAAATATTAAAAAGTTGAAATTAAAGTTCAAATATACATGTTAGTAGACCTCCTTTAACCTTATGGTGTGTTTGTTTGGCTTCTTTGGCTGTCACTAGATTAGACTGGATTAAAGGGTAAGGTAATCCAGTGTTTGCTTCTCACCAAGATTAACTTTAATGGGATAAAGTCTCACTCGCCTAGATTAACGGGCTCACTAAACAATCTTAGAGAGACCTCCCCAAGAACCATGAGATTGCTAAAACTGTTCCCTTGCTTCCTCTCGACTGTGCCATCTCCAACGATGACTCATTGTCATCTCCGAGTGCCATCTTCGAGCGTCGTCTTCACGTGTCGTCTCCGACCTCTCGACTACGTTCTTTTGGCTGCAAATTCGAATTCGCGATGTTCGCCAAGTGGCTGCAATCGATTGCCGCCAATCTTTGGGTTTTTTTTATATCATTTATTTAGAATTTTGCCAGTTTAGCTTCTTAAGCAGATCATACTTTGCCCTTTTTTATTATTAAAATTCCATTTCTTTTTTGTTGGGTTGGATTAAATTCTTATGCTTTAATCTTTTTGTTGGGTTGGATTAAATTCTGATGTTTTATGGGTTTTGAATGGGGTCGAAGTTGCAGAGTCTACCTGCAATTCGAGAAGAAGAAGAGGGACATGCCCCCTTTTTATTTATATATTAATTTTGATAATAATAAATTAAAATATAATAACAATTTATAGTTAGTTCACCTTCTTAGTCCGGCAGTACACCAAACGCTTCATTAAGTTAGTCTAGTTTAGTCTATTCTAAGCCTGTCCAATTTAGTCTCTGAAGCTAGTTCGGTCCGAGATAATCTAGTGCAAGAAAAACATTCTTAGAGTAAAACTCAAATTTTAGATTCTAAATCTATCCCAACTTGTACAATCCTTGGGTCAAATATGAATTTTAACAAAAAACTCCTTTTGTTGGGCAAATTCAACCCATGATTATCACATCCCCGCCCGGGTTCACCACATCTCGGGCCCGCTCCACCACCGTAGCACGATATTATCCGCTTTGGGCTTACCATTCCCTCACGGTTTTGTTTTTGGGAGCTCACGAACAACTTCCCAGTAGGTCACCCATCATGGGATTGCTCTTGGCCCATTTTCGCTTAACTTCGGAGTTCCTACGGAACCCGAAGCTAGTGAGTTCCCAAAAGGCCTCGTGCTAGGTAGGGATGAGAATATACATTTAAGGATCACTCCCCTGCGGCGATGTGGGATGTCACAATCCACCCCCTTAAGAGGCCCGACGTCCTCATCGGCACACCACGGGCAGCCAGAGTTAGGTTCTGATATCAATTGTCACATCTCGGCCCGGGGCGGATCACTTCCCGGGCTTGCTCCACCACCATAGCACGATATTGTCCGCTTTGGGCCCTGACCACGCCATCACGGTTTTGTTTCTGGGAACTCATGAGCAACTTCCCAGTGGGTCACCCATCATGAGAGTGCTCTGGCCCCCTTCTTGCTTAACTTCGGAGTTCCTATGGAACCCGAAGCCAGTGAGCTCCCAAAATGCCTCGTGCTAGGTAGGGATGAGAATATACATTTAAGGATCACTCCCCTGGGTGATGTGGGATGTCACAGAAGAGGATTGAATTGCCTATTGACAAGGGGAGCCTTTACACATTGGAAGTGCTTTCAAAGCATGTCCAATGCCCAAGCAAAAGAAGCCCAGCCTTGTGCGGGCTGGCAAGCTAACGTTAGCTACAATTTTATTTTATTTTTCTGTCAGGAATGATGTAACACATGTGCAAAAAAGGATGGCAACCAATAACTTCTGCATGGGTGGGCAAGACAAGAATAGATATGAAGCAAATGCAAGAAAAAAAAAGTTAAATAGGCAAGAAAGGCAAGAGGAGAAGGATCGTGATACCGTGCCCCTAAGCCTCAACCATATGTCTCCTAATTCAAAACAGTTTTGGAAAAGCAAAAAAAAATCACGTCACGAGAATAAGGATTTCCATAGTATATGAGAAAGTTTCATATGTTTTAAGGGATGATAGATCTAGTCACACTTATTTTATTCTTAGGTTAAATGCTATTAAAAATATGATAATTTCAATTTGGTAGTTGGTTATTTTGTTAAGTGAGTTTTTAGAGCATCTCCAAAGTTGACGTAAAATTCAAAACTTCAAATTTTAATTTGATGGCTGACCTGGCAATTTGACATATTGTCAATATTTTCCTTCCACCTAATATGCCAAGATTTATTGCTTCATTTATACTTTTTTTTTAAACAAAAATAATAAAAGTTGGGTTGTTGTTAAAAATAATAAAATAATACTTAAATATGCTAGCATTTAAGGTAATGCAAGTGGAATGCCTTTGAAAATAACAAAAATCAAATTTGAAGGTAGCTTCAAATTTGGCATCTCTTTATCCATGTCAGCTTAGCACTTTTTTCTATGTCATATTTGACATCACAGTCAGAGTAAATGATATGTTTTTTATTACTGTTATATGTATACGTGACAGTTTTGACATGTTTTTGAAGAATGTCTTAACCTTTGAAATAGTTTATTAGAATCAGACAACCGTTTTATTATCAACGCTACTTTTTATTCTTGAATCAAGAGATTCTCCATTCTGTAAAAGGCAGAGTTTTTCTACGCCGTCGATCCGGCTTTAAGAGAGCGTGAGGAGTACTTCCGGTGACGTGTCACAATCTGGAACTTTAAATCAGCTTGGCATGGAATGAACGGTTGGGATAGATAAGAGAGGAGACAATCCGGACCCCCTCTGTAAAACCCTCACTCTAGTGCTTCACCACCATCGCCGATTCGCCGCTCTCAAAACCCTAAATCATCTCCCTCTCCGCCCACCCTCAGCTTCAACTCTGCCATGGAGGAGGTGTGCGAGGGCAAGGACTTTTCCTTCCCCAAGCAAGAGGAGACTATCCTCAAGCTCTGGTCCGAAATCAAGGCATTCGAAACCCAATTGGCGCGCACAGAGGGCCAGCCCGAGTACGTCTTCTATGACGGTCCTCCATTCGCCACCGGACTCCCACACTACGGCCACATACTGGCCGGCACCATCAAAGACATCATCACCCGATTCTTCTCCATGACGGGCCACCACGTCATCCGCCGCTTCGGCTGGGACTGCCACGGCCTGCCGGTGGAGAACGAGATCGATCGGATGCTGGGGATCAAGCGCCGGGAGGAGGTGCTGAAGATGGGGATTGATAAGTACAATGAAGCCTGCAGGAGCATTGTTACTCGGTACGTGGAGGAGTGGGAGAAGGTTATTTCGCGGTCGGGGCGGTGGATTGATTTCAAGAACGATTACAAGACGATGGATTTGAAGTTCATGGAGAGCGTTTGGTGGGTCTTTGGCCAGTTATTTGAGAAGGGTCTTGTTTATAAAGGCTTCAAGGTTGGTTGGTTGATTGAATTGTGTTTTCTTTCCGTTTTCTTTCCGTTTTGTTCAACTGGGTATTGAGATTTTGTGAATTAAACTGGTTTTGCATAATTGGAAATGGGGTTTGTAAGCTTAATTGGAAATGATATCGGTTTTTCGAATAAGTATTTTATTGCTGTTTATTTATGCATATATAGCTCGTAGTCAACTGTCAATAACTAGATATGGGGTGTAAGCTCAATGTCGGTTCTTGAAACTTAAAATTTGGAAACATGAGAGAGATGGAGGGAGGGAGGTGGGAGGAGAGATAATATCCAACTTAAGCAGAGAGGGAAGACGTATTTTGTTTGGCCTTTTGAGCAAAAGAAAGGGATACGTTATATTTCCACTGAGATTTTGTTTTCCTTTTCTATAGGTCATGCCATACAGCACTGGTTGCAAGACACCGCTCTCCAATTTCGAGGCTGGTCAAGATTACAGGGTTAGTGATACTTCTATTGATATTATACATAAAGATAAAGATTGCTGAATTATTTCAACTATTGTTTGTACTGTTATTGAATCTTTGCGTAATGTATTGAAATTAGTATCTGTTGGTTTCTTGGTTAAGTGGTAAAACACTTTTCAATAAGGGAACGCGTATCTATGAGTTCAACGTTCCAGCATAATATAAATGAAAGGAAATAGTGGCAAACTTTCTATTGTTAAAAATTGGAATTTGTCTGTGTTCTTGTTCTGCCCTGAATTCAACTATTGTCTTTCCTGTTATTGGAACATGTAGCTTGATGTTTAAGAATTTCTATCATATTTGACATCTCTAGAGTAACACAGGATGTGTCTGATCCTGAAATTATGGTGGCTTTTCCAATTGTTGGAGACCCGCAAAAGGCAAATTTTGTGGCTTGGACAACTACACCATGGACCCTCCCGAGCAATTTGGCCCTTTGTGTCAATGCAAATTTTACTTATGTGAAGGTCAGTTACTAATAGTAAAAGTAACAAAAGTAAATACCAGTTATTTTTGTATTCATCTCTGTTTCTGTTTCTTTGTCACACAAATTTGATTGCCCTGTAATACTAGTTGTCATCTCTGTTGTGTTTAAAACTAATGAGTGTATTTATTTATTCTTTTTTTTTTCTTTTCTTTTTTGTGATATAGACTATATTCTGATGTCAATAGTTTTTGTCAAACTTTATTCAGTGGGTTTTATTAAGCTATATTACTTGAGAATCTAATTTGAGGTGGAAAAGAAATCAGGTTCGCAACAAGTACTCCGGAAAAGTTTACGTTGTCGCTGAATCTCGGTTGTCAGCTCTTCCTAATGAGAAACCAAAAGAAAATGTAGTAAATGGATCTGTTGGTGATTCAAAAAAGCTAAATCCAAAGGCCAAGGGACCCTCAGGTGGGAAAAAGGAAACTGTGGACACTTCATATGAAGTATTGGAGAAATTCTCTGGTTCTTCGTTAGTGGGAAAGAAGTGAGTACTTGTTCCTTATTTTCTGTTGTTATTCTCAGTTTGGAGTTTGGTTTTAGGTGGTTTCTTTTATCTATATTGTTTTTATAATTCACTTGTTTTTGGACTCATACCACAATTAAAAAGATACTGCAAACTGCAGGTATGAACCACTGTTTGACTACTTTATGGAGTTCTCTGATGTAGCATTCAGAGTTGTTGCAGACAACTATGTTACCGATGACAGTGGTACTGGTATTGTGCATTGTGCTCCTGCATTTGGTGAAGATGATTATCGTGTTTGCCTTGAAAATCAAGTAATCAACAAGGTATGCAGTCAGATGCATGAAAATAGTATATTTTCATGGGTTGGTTTTCTGATTCATTAATCAAGATAACTCATGAGGAACCAAATTGAAGGCTTTCCTAAATAGTCTTTTATTCTCTAGGGTTTTATTATTTTGAATATTTAGGGTTTTAGTCGTTTGGTTTCCTACTTTATAAGGTTTTAGATTCTTTCCAGATTTATTGGGATTGGTTTTAGTTTCCCATTTTATTTTGGTTTAGGATTTCTTTCCTATAATACGTTTACTTTATTGTGTTCTTTAGGTTTAAGGCATTATGAAACATAAATATCCCTTGTAATTCCAGTAGTGGTATGGATGAAGAGATGCTGAATAGAAAAGTTGTGTTTTCCAGAGATTGGAATTCAAATCCTGCGATGAGATTACTTTCAGGCCCTTATTTACTTCTTGCCCACATTGATTTTGTTTTCTTGGAATGTAGGGAGAGAACTTGATTGTAGCTGTTGATGATGATGGATGCTTTACCGAAAGAATTACGGACTTCAGCAAGTGCTATGTCAAGGATGCAGATAAAGATATTGTTGAAGCAGTGAAGGTACATGAGAGTTTGTATACATACACGGACACACATCTGTAGGGTGGTTAAACTTGCACAATCCCCTGTTTAGATTTTAAAAAGAAATCTTCTAACTTCCACAGAAATGTTCAATTTTAGCTCCGAGCTCTAAGCTTATGTTTTGACATCAAAGAATAGGTAGGGACATGTGTTAAGATGCTATTTATTCTGGTTGTTATTCTTGGTGTCATCATTAACTGAAAAGATCTTTGGGATTAAAGTGGGTTATGAAGAGAAATCAGAGTCCTGTTTGGGATTGGGATGTTTCTGTACTTATTGTACGCTTCTATTTGTTTGTATCCTTTGTCCTGATGTAACTATTCTTATTTACTCAGGCAAAAGGAAGGCTAGTGAAGTCTGGAGCGTTTACTCATTCTTATCCCTTTTGTGGGAGATCTAAAACTCCACTTATTTACAGAGCTGTTCCAAGCTGGTAACTGCAGTTTAAACTAGCTATTATTTAGTCCAACTTTATATTCTGTTATTTTGATTAATAAGTCTATCTTCACTGAGTTACATTGGTCAACTGATTTCTAGTTAGATTCTGTTCGATCAAATTTATTGCATGTTCTTAGTACTTGAAATTGGGTTCCATTGATGTAGAGTAGGGTACTGAAAATGTTATTTCCTTACTATTCTCTTTCTTCTCATGTCTACTTGTAGTCTCATCTTAAATAAGTTTTACCATTTGATTACAGGTTTATCCGAGTGGAGCTGCTGAAAGAAAAATTGTTAGAAAACAACAAGCAGACTTACTGGGTTCCTGATTTTGTGAAGGTTGAATTTTTTTGTGAACATAGATGCTTTTCTTGCTTGCTTTTTATTTTTGATTTTTTTATTAATGCATGTTTTTCTGTTTTTAGGCTGAGTTTGGTAAATGGTATGTTCTTTGGGTGGATAGTGTGGTAAAAGATGAATAGTAGCAACAATTTAGGGTGATAAAATAGGTTATCTATAGTCTGAGGTTGTAATCGAGTTTTTTGGAGGTTCTTGAATATTGTATGTTGTTCCCTATTTACCATTTTTATTTATTTATTTAATCCCATGTTATAGGGGGCTTATTTTGTCAAATAATGTTGCAGTTTTTAATTATTGCCACAAACTATCAACGACATGTGACATTTCTTATGTTTAAACTGTTGAAAACTGGTGATGCGGCAAAACTTGGATTCCCTAAACCTTCTAATTTGGAAATTTCTGCCAATGGCTATTTGGATTGCTATGCAAGATGATAAACTGTGTTTTGGTGTCATGTTCTATTTTTGTGAGAAATAGGCAGTACATCCTCGTATGAGAGAGTTTCATAAAATTCTGAAATGTGATGGCAATAAGTCCCCATCTGTTCTATTGCCATACTTCAGGAAAAGCGCTTTCACAATTGGTTGGAGAATGCAAGAGACTGGGCTGTTAGTCGAAGTAGATTTTGGGGCACTCCACTTCCAGTCTGGATTAGTGAGGATGGTGAAGAAATTGTTGTAATGGATTCTATTAAGAAGCTTGAAGAGCTTTCTGGTGTTAAGGTTTGATTCCTCTGTGTCTTTTCATGTATGCAATTATTCGTGAATGCAGATTCCTGGACTTCTTGTTTCCTAAGTTGTGTGCTTTATTCATTGTTAATTTCATGAATTAACAAGTAATAGACGACGTTTTTGTTGTTCATTTTGCATTTTCTCGAATCAACAAATCTAATGTAATATTATGCTGATTAAAATAGGTTTTTGATCTGCACCGCCACAATATTGATCACATTACCATTCCCTCAAGCCGAGGTCCCGAATATGGTGTTCTTCGACGTATAGATGATGTAAGGTTACTGAATCATGGTTACACATTATAGTTCCCTTTTTGTACTTAAATCATAATTAGTTTTGCATTAAACACTTTGATTGTTGTGGCTTATACAGTTCATTTGTAATTAAACATTGTCAAAATTTGTTGCTTTCATTGGTTTTTGAACTTTTGAAGGTTGTTGCTGTACTTGTTTCATGGACTTCTACATTATTTTGTAACTGCCCTCAAATACTTGTTTACTTTGAAAGGATAAAAATCATACTCAAATGCGTTGGCATTTTATTCACCATTATGTATTCAATGACCTTGTGCTGCATTCTAGATATTTTATTCATGGTTAAGAGTCAGTGACAAATTGTATTAGCAATTTTAACTTTCCGATTCTGATGATTCTTTGCATTCTAATAGCTAGTCTATAACTTAAATGGTGGTCATGGCTATTTACGTGGGTGAGTGGTTATCCTAATACGTGTCTGTTATCGATGGTGTATTTGTTTGAGGAAGAACGATAGGTTTCAAAGAATTAATCATGTATAACTACGATGGAAGTGCATAAACTTTTCATCATTTGTACCATTTTATATCTAGACTAAATCAAGTTATTCCTATATCCAAAGAAGCATGGCACGTTATCATTTGTTCAGGTGTTGGAACTAGAAAGTTTTATGTGAATGAATTTAATGACCTCCTAATCATATGGTTATGCTTTTTGATAAGGCTCTTGTTTTGACGTTGATCTGTTAATTTTCCTTTCAGGTGTTTGATTGTTGGTTTGAGAGTGGGTCCATGCCTTATGCGTATATCCACTATCCTTTTGAGAATGTTGAACTTTTTGAGAAAAATTTCCCTGGCCATTTTGTGGCTGAGGGGCTGGATCAGACTCGTGGATGGTAAATTTTTGCATTGTCCATTTACCAGATTTGAGTGTCTTCCCCCAGTTGGATAAATATGTGATATGATATTGAAGTTATATGTTCATCTGCCTTGTTAGACAACCTTACTACTTGAAAAGCCTAAGCTATTAGGTAATGATATACGTATATCAGGCTGATATTCCTTTTAGATTGCTGTTGCATGCATAAAATCCTTAATGGCATTAGATGAAAAACAACAAATGTAAGTGTTTAAGCAACTAATAAATGGCAGGAGACTAAAGTATAGTATGTATAGGCTGAGAGGTGGGAGAAGATTTCTTGTTCATAAAAATTTGGATAATTTTTCTTTTCTATTTATAGAAAACAAAAATTTGTTTAAATCAAAACAATCTTAAATTCATTTGAGCACTTAAATATTATATATATTCCAGTCTTACGTTTTACTTTTGTTAATCAAATATCTTAATATAATCGCCTCTTTATAAAAAAAATATTGATTGGAAGAAATAAATGTTGGCTGCCTTTTGGAGATAATCATTTTTGCTTGTTTATCCTAGGTTCCTAACTCACAAATGATTCCAAAATTTAGGCCAGCCTGGTTCTGAATTCTTATTGTTTTCCTTCCCACCCTGCAGGTTCTACACTCTTATGGTGTTATCTACGGCGTTATTTGGGAAACCTGCTTTTAAGAACCTCATTTGCAATGGACTTGTCCTTGCTGAGGATGGGAAAAAAATGAGTAAAAGTTTGAAAAATTATCCTTCACCGATGAAAGTTATCGATGACTATGGGGCTGTACGTTTATTGTAGAACTTTTTTCATTTCATTCTGTATTACGAAGTTCTATTTCTGTCCATGTTTATTTGTTTGGATTTTGGATGCCTCTAGATGTTAAATCTTCCCAATGATTGGTCTATTCCCTGTTTCTGTTGTGCAGGATGCACTACGACTATACCTCATTAACTCTCCTGTTGTGCGTGCGGAGCCATTACGTTTCAAGAAGGAAGGAGTTTTTGGTGTTGTAAGTATTAGTTTATTGATTTAAATACAAGTAATCCAATCACTGTTCGAACCTAGATATCTAAAGGGAAATCAAGGAAAGCCTTGGGAGAAGACTGATACTACCATAAAATTTGTCCAAATTGAAATACCCCTTGAAATTTGGTCAGGCCCCTTTATTGTACAGCAATAATTACCCAAACTACCCATATAGCATTAATAATCCACTTGATACTTGCTAACTCCTGACAATAGTTTTTGCTGCATCATTTATCTACCATTCTGACTTAGTTTTCACATTCAACTTCTGTTTGTTTGAGTATTTTTGTTCATTTATATGGGCTGGAATTTATTACTGGTTTTAATTCACTGGAATTGCTAAAAGAAGTGCCTTTTATTTGTTGTTTATTTTATTTTATTTTTTCAGGTCAAGGATGTATTTCTTCCTTGGTACAATGCATATCGGTTCCTTGTTCAGAATGCAAAGAGACTTGAAGTTGAGGGGTTTTCCCCTTTCCTCCCTGTTGATCAAGCCACTGTACAGAAGTCGTCTAATGTGCTTGACCAGTGGATCAATTCAGCCACACAGAGTCTTGTTCATTTTGTTCAGCAAGAGATGAATGGTTATCGACTTTATACGGTAGTTATCAATCAAGCATTAAGTATTTACATCTAATTGACGGAAGTTCCATTATTGAGATAGATTTATGGTCTTAGCATCAGGCTAGTGAAATACGATTTTCTTGACTGGCAACACCAAAAACTCCTTCCTACGCCTTGTGGTGGGGGATGGGGTTCATAAACCTATATTCTTACTTGTCCATCATTGTACAATGGGAGCTGATTCTATTGATTATATGGATAAAAAAAATTTGTTTCTTGAAATTTGACCTACACATCAATTTATTCCTTGGAATTATATTTTCAATCCGTAGTTCCATACTGACAAGGGAATAAACTTTTTAGGTGGTCCCATATCTTTTGAAGTTTCTTGACAACTTAACAAATATTTATGTGCGGTTCAATCGGAAGAGGCTAAAGGGTCGAACTGGTGAAGAGGATTGTAGAATGGCACTCTCAACTCTCTACAATGTAGGGTGGTGGTAACTTTTTAAGCTATTGTGGTTACTCTCTTTATGTTGCTTTCCATCGTTTGATGAATAGCTAGGTCTTTCATGAGTGGTTATTTCGAAACTAATTAGTTCTTGAAATTTGCTTAATGTATGTGTATCATTTGTTATGTGTCTGCAGGTCCTCTTGGTGTCATGTAAAGTGATGGCACCATTAACACCATTCTTCACGGAGGTCCTTTATCAAAATATGCGGAAAGCTTTGAATGAGTCAGAGGAAAGCATTCATTTTTGCAGTTTTCCTGAAGGAGAAGGAAAGGTATTGGCAATCACTTCTCTGTTATGATCATATCATCCAATGGCTATTCAAATATTTTGGGGTTATTTGAGCAGTTTATCTGTTTAGTTGATCATATCATCCAATGGCAGTTGTTTCTTCATAGACTTGTTTGGTTGACGTATTTCAGTGTACTTAATTTAATTTATTCATGCTATAGATTAATTGAATAAAATGATGGTGAGATTTCTTACTCTTTATTTTTCGGTCAAGGAGATTTCTTACTTTAATTCGTCATTTGTTAAAAAAATTTGGAAATCTTTTCATTTCATGAAAAATGAAAACTAACTTTATGCCAGATGGGGAATATTTCTCCATGAAGGAATTAAAGTTCCATCTGATATTGACTTTCGTGGAACTTCTTTCAAATCCTGAAACCTTGTAACTTTAGATTTGCATATTCTTCTATAAACCTTTGCATTTTTCACTAAAATTTATTGCCATTACAGACAGATGAGCGTATAGAGCAAAGTGTTACAAGAATGATGACAACAATTGATCTTGCCCGTAATATTCGCGAGCGTCACAACAAGCCTCTCAAAACACCCCTGAGGTGTGTTTATAGCTTCCTGTCTGTTTCTAATTTATTGCCATTTGCCTACCTTTTTATATTGATCTGAAAAAACTTGCCTTTTTATAAACAAATACAGGGAGATGGTTATTGTTCATCCTGATGCAGATTTTCTTGATGATATTGGTGGAAAGCTAAGAGAGGTACGTGATATTTTAAATATTTGTAGACATTTGTGGTCTGTTAATCGATTCATGGTACCAATTAATGCACTATTGTTTATACAACTCCCTTCCTAGTCATACATGGTAACCTTTGCGTTGAAACAGCTTCGACAAGTAGTTGTTTTGGCTCCTGTTATTAATTTTTCAATGGTATGTTTATTGTATCTTCCAACACGTCGTGGTTGTGTTTTCGGCAATGATTTGAAGCAAAAAATACAAGGCTTTTGTGAAGAAAAAGAAGAGTGAATTTATAAAAGGAAAATCTGTGTTGAATGAACCATGAAGCAGCTCCTAAGAATCCAACATAGTTTCACAGATTCAGAAGTTGTCATGAAATTTTTGCTTCGCCAAGCGCGCAGCAGACCAGTAAATGTCCTCTACCAAAAGGGTTTGGGCTGTAATACTTTGGGATTTTAGCTCTCTTTATTCTTTTATTTGATAAAATCAAAATTGACTTGTAGCTGGATTTACATGCCTTGACCCCACTCTTGCTTACATGTTCTTCACAATTTATGTACATTTGTCTTTTGGTTAATTGGCCGACCCCACTTAGTGGGAAAAGGCTTTGTTGTTGTTGTTTGTCTTTTGGTTAATCCTGGTTTCACAGAGCTCTTGTTCTGGCAAAAGTAATGTTATTTGTGCCTATTGTTTTTGTGATAACTGATCGCCTAATAACTGCATGTGGTAGGACATTGCTCTTGTAGTTACCCATGCAAAGTATAATTGTAAACAATTCTAGTAAGGGATAGAAATGAAAGCTGAGGATATTTCATCTAGCTTCATTGGCTACTATGATCTTTAGTAGTGGCTTGGTTCAAACCCCATGCAGATTGACTCCTTTTTTTCTTGGTCTTGCACATTATTCTTCAGCAACTAACACATTAATTGTTTTCCTTTTGAACTCAGTATGTATTGGAGGAACTTAATGTAAGATCTCTTGTCCCATGTAATGATACACTGAAGTATGCTTCGTTACGAGCAGAGCCTGATTTTAGGTATGAGAACAACATGAGGAACATTTTGATTTTCTTTTTTTTGTTAAATTTATTTTGGGGATAGGCTCTAAAGAAAGGTGAATGTTGTGCCATGTATTTATATTTAATGGTTTTGTTCGTTTGATTTCTTACAGCGTATTAGGTAAGCGGCTTGGAAAATCTATGGGAGTTGTTGCCAAAGAAGTCAAGGCCATGTCTCAAGAAAGCATTTTAGCATTCGAGAAAGCTGGAGAAGTTACCCTTTCTGGTCATTGTTTAAAGCTGGGTGATATTAAGGTGCTCATCTTTTAATCATAATATAATACCCTTCACCTATATTTTCCCCTCAACTTCTTTGCCATGCTATCCCCCCTCTTTTTGACTTGTTTTATATTTCATTTATCCTGGTTTAGTTAGTATAAATATTTGAAGGCATTTAAGGTAATTATCAATTTTAGGAAGCCTTTTTCGATCAACAAAACGATTTGTCTTTCTTGTGGAAAACATATGTTTATGTGGGATGCTGGCCTAAAAATCCACCAGGAAGTACACTGACAGCATAACTCCTTTTTATTTTCATTCCTTTAATGTCCAGGTTGTTAGGGATTTCAAACGTCCTAATGGAACGACAGAAAAGGAGATTGATGCTACAGGGGACGGTGGGATTTTTTAGATCATCTTCTAATACATTTTCTGACTTGTTTTTGGGTCTTACATTTTCCTCTGTTCCACATCTCAGGTGATGTTTTGGTGATTTTGGATTTACGTCCAGATGAGTCATTGTTTGAGGCTGGTATTGCTCGTGAGGTAGTTTTCCTATTTTTGTTGGGTGAACAGTTTTAATTAGTTTGGTGCAACATTGTTTTAAGTACGATAAAAATGGGATACCTTCAGTTAAAAAAAAAGGGTTGAAAGGGCTATCCGGTTATCATTACACCCTGTTGCCAAAACTTTGGCGACTCTCAATGACGGTAGAAAGGGAGTCTTTTCGCCGGCAGCCAAAATTGAAAGGATATACTTGTACTTCATATTTTTGTAAAAGGTGGGTGGAGAGATAGCACATAGGTTTAGAATAGCAGCAACTATTTTTATTAGTGAACATTTTTACATTTTTGGTACTTTCTGTCTGTAACTAAATTATAATTTTCATTATATTCAGATGTGATGTAGTGAGCAATAAAAAATTGTTAGGCCTAACACAATAGTTTGAGTGAATGTGATACCTTTATATCGGAATCAGGCATCCTGAGTTTGATGTCTTTAACACTACCACTAGTGTGAGTTATTGTTAAGAGTCGTACTTTAGAACCTACTAGTTTATAAGTATCACACTCATGAGTTTAATATATTGGTATCACACTCAAATTTTCCAGCCCACTATAAGAATATAATTCCTCTATGAGCTCAATATATTGGTATCAGTCACTCTTTCCGGCCTATTGTCAAAGGCCTTACAACATTTATTGTGGTCTGCTAGTTATTAATATAGGGGCTGATAACATTTCTACTGAAAATTTCCCAAACCTGTATCAGATTGTAAACAGAATTCAGAAGTTACGGAAGAAAGCTGCCCTTGAGCCTACTGACATGATGGAGGCATACTTTGAATCGTTGGATCAAGATAAATCAGTCTCACAACGGGTTTTGCAGTCCCAGGTATTATTTTTGTACATACGGGTTATTATTTTGTACCTACGGGTTTTGATCTCCCATTTGGTAGTGACATTTGGTTTGATGTGAGTAACAACTTTATGATTTTGGATTCAAAATTTTGATGGAGTTATGATTGATCTAGCATTGTTGCTTAAACCTCTATACTTTATGAACTTTTTCCACACTTCCTGTACAACTATTTTGGGTAGTAGATTAATCTCTTTTCCAAGCTGATTGGGTGAGTGTTTTGTTTGCAGGAACAATACATTAGGGATGCCATTGGTTTCCCATTGCTTCTGTCTAGTGTGATGCCATCAGATGCTGTAAGTTGCACGACTGCTTTATTTTGTTTAGCTGCATTATTTATTTATTTTTGGTATGGGTGTTAAATAGCCACTTGAATCTTGATATTTTCTTTTTGTTGTATGCTTTACAAATTGCAGGTCGTTGTTGCGGAGGAGAGTTTCCATGGGATATCTGGCATGTCATTTGTTATCAGTTTGACCCGACCTGCACCAGTGCTTAACTCAGATGCAATTCCTTCTCTATATTCAGGTCAGTACTCTCTTCGCCAAAAATTAGTGTGGTATTCAAATAGGAGTTTTATAAGTCCGTCAAAATCAAAATCCACTACACCACTCTTGATTTTGTGCCGCGAACCATTTTTACTTGTTTTGATCCTCCGGTCCAAATATTCATTAATGATTGCAGGAAACGCAGAATTTGCACGGGCTCTGCAAACGTACTTGTTATCAAGGGATCATGCAAATTTGAAGTCCGAGTTTCAACATGGAAAGGGAAAGGTATTTTTACCTTTTATTCCGTTGATCTGTTTTCGTCGCAAGAAAAAAGCATGTAATTAGATGGTACTCATCATGCCTTGCTTGCCTTCGTGCAGATAAATGTTGATTGCATTGAGAACATCCCTGCTGTGGAACTGGTGTTGGGGGATCATGTATTCTTGACCGTCGGGGACTTCATTTCTAGAACAAAATCTCAGTAGTTTGCTTCGCTTTTGGGCAAATATTTGGTAGATTTGTTATCCCATCATTTGTTTCGGTTTTCTTGTCAAAACAGTCGGGGAAGAAACGATTAGAAAGCAAATACACGAGCCTATATCGCGGCCAGTTGTGTTACACTTTTATTTGTTGTACAGATGTAAACGACACATACTGAAAGCAGCAAGAGGTGGCCTAAATGTTGTTTCAAATGGCCCTAATACAGAACTAAATACGATATTTTGGTTATTGAGAAGTGATGTGGGATTGAATATTTAAGAGTTTCTAATTGTTACTTCATGGTTAACGACCTGTGTTACTCCATATCTTACCAATTTCTTGGACCATTAAATATTGCGCAAGTCTTTTATTTTAGGAAGATTATTCTCGCACACCTCAATTTGCTTCTTACACGCCCTTCTTTACTTTTGACCGTCAGGTTGAATGAATCAAAAGAAACAACTAGTATCAAATAGGTGTGTGAGAAGCTAAAATGGTGTGTTTAGCATTTCTCAAATTTCAAAGTCTTCTAAACAACTAAACAGACATTACGTATACAAACTAGATGTAAACTTTGACATCCGTTAAAATTGAAAACATGTGTTGCATTATTATCGTCTTATCTCGTAGGGCGAGGATGGTCTGAGCCCCCAATGTTATCCCATAAGAAGAAAAGTTCGATACTTAATTATATCTGATCCTCTTGTATCAACTATAAGAAGGGT